>SJYV01022790.1:1578185-1621764 GCA_006410875.1 Neotragus pygmaeus
CGGATTGATTCTTTACCGTCTGAGTCACCAGGGAAGTCTGACAGTTCCTCTGTCTGCTGACAAACTTCTCTTATACTCATCAGCTCCATGTCTATAGACTTTGAAATATAACATTTTTATGCTATTTTTCCCGTGGTGTTGGAACATTATTAATATTATTGGTTAGACTCTTATAGCAGTTGGTTTCTTCAGATTATAGCCCTTCTGATATCATATTTTTCCTTAAGGAAATACCAACAGTGGTTTCCCTATTTTCTTTATCAGAAGAACCACCTTATATATTTTTTCTTCATTTGACTAAGCTTCTTGGTATCCTCAGTCATGAAACAGGCAATAAAAGTACAAAGTATTTTATTTTTTACCTTATTCACATATATTCACACTATATTAACTTTCAAAATGTATATATTAATAGTTACAGTTACCTGCTTTGATGAATAAAAACTAGGGTAATGTGATAAAAAGGAAGGGGGAAGAGAGGAAGAAACTGATTTAACTAGGATGGTCACATGGAAATGATTTAGACAATACTTTTTCAGGCAATGAAGTACTTCATGGAAAACAGGTTTCATATATATTCAGATGAGTGAAACCAAAATTTTATGGAAGGTAAGTAAAGTTATTTGGCCTTTTGCCAGATAAACAGAAAACAAAACAAGGTTTATTCACACCCAATATTACAATATAATATCAAGATACATAAGTAGAAAAAGATCAGTACATTAAGATAATGTCCAAAAAATTATTTATATATATACTTACTTTCACAAATGTACTATTTGAGGTTAAAAAAATAAGTTAAAATAAAGTGCAAAAGGCTAAGGTAGTACAGTAGAAGAAGCTATATCCTATTAGAGAAAATAAGAAGCTATTCACTTCACTGGAAGGACTAATGCTGAAGCTGAAGCTCCAATACTTTGGTCACCCGATGCTAAGAGCTGACTCTTCAGAAAAGACCCTGATGCTGGGAAAGATTGAAAGCAGAAGGAGAAGGGGATGACAGAGGATGAGATGGTTGGATGGCATCACTGCCTCAATGGACATGAGTTTGAGCAAGTTCCAGGAGATGGCGAAGGAAGGAAAACCTAGCGTGCTGCAGTACATGGGATTGCAAAGAGCTGGACATGGCCAAGGGCCTGAACAACAACAACAGGTACAGATTAGTTCTAAGTAGCAGAGACACAGGAAAAAGGCAAGGCANTTCCAGGAGATGGCGAAGGAAGGAAAACCTAGTGTGCTGCAGTACATGGGATTGCAAAGAGCTGGACATGGCCAAGGGCCTGAACAACAACAACAGGTACAGATTAGTTCTAAGTAGCAGAGACACAGGAAAAAGGCAAGGCAAGGATAAAGAGAATACATATGGGGTAATTATTAGAGGTGGACTTCTCAGGTGGTGCAGTGGTAAAGAATTTGCCTACCAATGCAGGAGACACAAGAGATGTGTGTTTGATCCCTGGGTTGGGAAGATCCCCAGGAGTAGGAAATGGCAAACAGCTCCAATATCCTTGTCTGAAAAATTCCCTGGACAGAGGAGCCTGGTGGGCTAAAGTCTGTGGGGTCGCAAAAATTCGGACACTGCTGAGCTCACACACAATTCCTAGAGCTAAAGAAAAACAAAAGTATAAATTCTGTCCAGAAAGTTTTATGTAATCCATTTGGAAAGAAAAAGATCAAATGTGAATTAAGCACAGTAAAGTAGGTTTCATCATGCTACTGCTTTGAATAGATGTTGCAAGTATATGTTATATACACACTGATTTTAGATTTATATAAAATGTACGTACATTGAGATGATCAGATGTTTTAAATTAGAAATTATTCCTCAATAAAATCTATAAAACATATATATGTAATACCTAATTTTAGAAAATAAAAGTTAATACTGTCCATTGTATAAACTCATTAAAAGGAAAAAAAGTGAAAGAAATCTTGCTCAACAAATCAAAGTGAAATTGCAGTTCCGGAGAGTAAAAGACTCTGAGTCGATAGTGGTGTATAAAGGACTGTTTGTACCATTCAATTGCAAAAAAAAAGAAACAAAGAAAGAAAGATAGAAAAGAAAAAAAAAAAAAAACCAGCAATAGTGTTTAAAAAATAATCACATAGCAAATTAGGAAAATGACATGCAATTAAAAATGCATTACTTCTTGCCCAAACCTCAAAACATGGCAATGGCAGATCATAACTAGCACTGGTTCTAAGAGTATGTGAAGGACTACTGGAAAGAAAGACAAGCAATACCTTAGGATTGTTAAGGGATATATCCAGGCAATCTCCTTGACATTAGGAGTTTCTATGAGAAATTAATTCTATTTTTAATAATAATAAGACATCATTACTTAAATCATTAAGAATATCTGTGAGCTATATTTACCTATTGTAAGTAACAGGATAAAACTAAACTTATATTTGATATATTACAATTTAATATGGAAGAAAATAGGACATTTTAATTCTCTGTGGTTTGTCTAAATGGGGATATTAACTCTGAGGTTCATATACTGTTAGAAAAAATAAGTAGGAAATTAGAATCATTGCAAGTTCCCAGGGTGATATAGCCTACTTTTCTTAAAGAAAGTAAATTATAGTAGTTTTTATTCCTTGAAAACTATTCTATATTATTTCTGAGTCATTTTAATAAATATTAGGGTTGCCCTAGTTAAAAAATAACCTGGTAAGGAAAGGCTTTACTGAGAAGAATGGATGAATATGAACAACAACTGCTACCATCAGCATCAGTTCAGTTCAGTTCAGTTCAGTCGCTCAGTCACGTCCAACTCTTTGAGACCCCATGAATTGCAGCACGCCAGGCCTCCCTGTCCGTCACCAACTTCCGGAGTTCACTCAGACTCTCATCCATCGAGTCTGTGATGCCATCCAGCCATCTCATCCTCTGTCGTCCCCTTCTCCTCCTATCCCCCAATCCCTCCCAGCATCAGAGTCTTTTCCAGTGTGTCAACTCTTCGCATGAGGTGGCCAAAGTACTGGAGNTGTTCTGCAGTCGCCCTGCACCAGGGTCTGGACTGCGTTCCGCAGTCGGGTAGCGACGAGTTCTGGCCTGTGTGCTGCGGTCGCCCTTCACTGAGGGTCGGGCTGTGTGCCGCAGTCGCCCTGCCCTGAGTTCCGGGCTGTGTGCCACAGTCGCCCTGCACCAAAGTCTGGGCTGTGTTCCACAGTCGGCTAGCGACGATTTCTGGGCTCTGTGCCACGGTCGCTCTGCGCCGAGGTCCGGGCTGTTTGACATGGTCGCCATCTACAGAGGTCTGTGCTGTGTGCCAGGGTCACCTACCACCAAGGTCCAGGCTGTCTGTCATGGTCGCCCTGCACCGAGGTCTGGGCTATGTGCCACAGTCACCCTGCGCCGAAGTACGGGCTGTGTTCTGTGGTCGGCTAGTGAAGCGTTCCAGGCTCTGTGCCGTGGCCGCTCTGTGCAGAAGTCTGGGCTGTGTGACGTGGTCGCCATCTGACGTGGTCCGTGCTGTGTGCCGCAGTCACCCTGCACTGAGGTCCAGGCTGTGTGCTGTAGTCGCCCCACTNCTTTATCTATTTTATTTTTTGTATGTGTTAATCCCCAAACCCTAATTTCTCTCCCCTTCCACCTCCCTAGCCTCTTTGGTAATTATAAGTTTGTTTTCTATGCTAAGAGTCTGTTTCTGTTTGTCTATATAGAAGTCTACTATCAGTTTGTGGGGATCAGTTTTTAGATTCTCCATATAAATGATATCATATGTTCAATAATAGCATTATTTCATTCTTTTTTGTGGCTGAGTAATATTTTACTATATGTACCACATCTTCTTTATCCATTCATCTGTTGATGGACATTCAGTTTGCTTCCATGGCTTGGCTGTTGTAAATAGTGCTGCTGTGAATAGTGAGATGCATATATCTTTCCGAATTAGCATTTTCCCCAGGTATATGACCAGAAGTGGTATTGAAGGATCATATGGTAATTCTATTTTTAGTTTTTTAAGGAACCTAAATATAGTTCTCCATAGTGGCTGCACCAGTTTGCATTTCTGCCAACAGTATACCAGAGTTCCTTTTTCTCCACACTCTCTCTAGCATTTATTATTTATAGACATTTTAATAATGTCCACTCTGACTGGTGTGAGGTGATACCTCATTGTAGGTTTGATTTGCATTTTTCTAATAATAATCAGCGATAGTGAGCATCTTCATACAAGCTTTTGGCCATGAAATGCGTATTTGGATTTTCTGTGCATTTTTAATTTTTTTTTTAATATTAAGTTGTATCTGCTTGTATATTCTTGAAATAAATCTGTTATAGGTATTTTATTTGCAGACATCTTTCTCCCAGTCCAAAGGGTGTCTTTTCATTTCATTTGTGGTCTATCTGCTTGCTGTGCTTAGTCGCTCAATTGAGTCTGACTCTTGGTGACGCTGTGGACTGTAGCCCACCAGGCTCCTCAGTCCATGGGGATTATCCAGGCAAGAATACTGGAGTGGGTTGCCATGCCCTCCTCCAGGGGATCTTCCCAACCCAGAGGTCAAACCCAGGTGTCCCACATTGCAGGTAGATTCTTTACCATCTAAGCTACCACGTAGTTGCCACATTTCTATAGTGCTATTTTTATTTCTAGGATACAGATCCAAAAGTTTTTTTTTTTTTTCCCGTGATTTATGTCAAAGCGTGTTTTATGTTTTCTGAAGTCAAAGAGCTTGATTACTCGAGCTCCATTCTTCTTTCTCAAGATTGTTTTGGCTATTTAGGGTCTTTTAGGTTTCCATATCGCAGAACGCGATGGCACCCCTCTCCAGTACTCTTGCCTGGGAAATCCCATGGGCAGAGGAGCCTGGTAGGCTGCAGTCCATGGGGTTGCCAAGAGTTGGATACGACTGAACAACTTCACTTTCACTTTCCACTTTCATGCATTGGAGAAGGAAATAGCAACCCACTCCAGTGTTCTTGCCTGGAGAATCCCAGGGATGGGGGAGCCTGGTGGACTGCTGTCTGTGGGGTCGCACAAAGTCAGACATGACTGAAGTGACTTAGCAGCAGCAGCAGGTTTCCATAGAAATAATAAAAAATATATCTTGTTCTAATTCTATGAAAAATGCCTTTGGTGATTTGATAAGGGTTATATTGAATCTGTAGATTGCCCTGAGTAATATGGTCATTTTAACAATACTGATTCTTCCAAGATAAGAGCACAATACATTTTCCATTTGTTTTTGTTGTCCTCAATTCCTTTCACTAGTGTGTTAAATTTCAAGTACAATTTTTTAGATGGTTAGTTACATTTATTTCTAGGTGTTTTATTCTTTTTGATGTCATTGTAAATAAGGCTGATTTCTAATTTCTTTCTTATGGTTGCTGTTAGTATATAGAAGTGCAGCTGAAGCTTAATGAATTCACTGATGAGTTCTAATTGTTTTTTTTTTCGTTTTGGTCCCATCTTTAGGATTTTCTATATATAGTATTATGTCATCTGAAAACAGTTGACAGTTATACTTCTTCCTTTCTAAATTTGAGCACATTTAATTTCTTTTTAATTTAAGTCAAAAGTATTATGATTTTGAAGACGTAAACTCAAAATATAAAAATATATAAAGAAAACTTTAATTTCAAACTATTACTTCTATAGTTTGCTATTTGACTTTAAGGAAATCCTTGCAATTAAAAAGATGTTGCCCTATATAGCACTTGATCTTTTTATTTTCTAGTGTGATTAAGCCTATTTTTTGTAAAAACAAAAAATTGAAAACCTATACATTATAAACATCAAAATTTAGTGTATGGAAAGTAAGATTGTAATTTTCCCAGTATTTTAGTGACATTTAAATGTTTCAAAAGATGCCTAATATTAATCATGACAGAACAAGTAGTAAATTTTCTGTGAGGAAAGGGACACCACCTTCAATAAGTAATCACGTTTAGTATAATCACTAACAGGAAAATCAACATTATGTGCATCTGGATATGATACACTGAGAAATACCCCAAATTCATAACCTAAATATTGTTTTTCAATCAGAAAGTCATGTCCAAGTCTTTGTGACCACATGACCTGCAGCAGGCCAGGTTCTCTGCCTCTTATTATCTTTTGGAGTTTGCTCAAGCTCTTGTCCATTGGGTTAGTGATCCCATGCAACCACCTCATTCTCTGTTGCCCCCTTCTCCTCCTGTCCTTAATATTTCCAAACATTGGGGTATTTTTCAGTGAGTTGGCTCTTTATATCAAGTGGCCAAGTATTGGAGCTTCAGCTTCAGCATCAGTCCTTCCAAATGAACATTCAGGGTTAATTTCCTTTATGATGGACTGGTTTAATCTCCTTACTCTCCAAGGAACTCTCAAGGGTCTTCTCTAGCATTCTCCTAGCACCACAGTTCAAAAGCATTAATTCTTCAGCACTCAGCCTCCTTTATAATCCAACTCACAACCATACATGACTACTTGAAAAACCATAGCTTATACTAGACGGACCTTTGTCATTGAAGTGATGTCTCTGCTTTTTAATATGCTATTTGGATATAGCTTTGTTTTTTCTTCCAAGGAGCAACCATCTTTTAATTTCATGGCTACAGTCAACATCTGCAGTAATTTTGGAGCCCAAGAAAATTAACTCTGTCACTGTTTCCACTTTTTCTGCATTTATTTGCCATGAAGTGATGGGGCCAGATGCCATGATCTTAGTTCTTGAATGTTGAATTTTAAGCCAACTTTTGCATTTCTCCTTCCTTCACTCTCATCAAGAAGCACTTTAGTTCCTTTTCACTTTTTGCCATTAAGTCTTGCACATCTGAGGTTGTTGATATTTTTCCTAGAAATCAGATTCTGGCTTGTGATCATCCAGCCTCACGTTTTGCATGATGTATTCGGCATATAAGTCAAATAAGCAGGGTGACAACATACAGCCTTTACATATTCTTTTATCATTTTTGAACCAGTCCTTTGTTCCATGTCTGGTTCTAACTGCTGTTTCTTGTCTTGAATACAGGCTTCTCAGGAGGCAGGTAAGATGGTCTGATTCCCATCTCTAAGAATTTTCCAAAGTTTATTGTGATCCATACAGTCAAAAGCTTTAGCATATTCAATGAAGCAGAAGTAGTTTGTTTGTTTTTTTTTTTTTGGAATTCCCTTGTTATTCCTATGATCCAATGAGTGTGAGCACTTTGATCTCTGGTTTCTCTGTCTTTTCTAAATCCAGCTTGTATTCTGGAATTTCTCATTTCACATTCTGCTGAAGCCTAGCTTGAAGGATTTGAGCATAATATTCCAGCATGTAAAATGTGTGCATTAGTATGGTAATTTGTACATTCTTTCACATTACCTTTCTTTGGAATTGGAAAGAAAACTAGTCATTTCCAGTCCTGAGGCCGCTGCTGAGTTTTCCAAATTTGCTGACATATTGAGTGCAGCATCATCTTTTAGAATTTGAAATAGCTTAGCTGGAATTCCATCACCTCCATTTGCTTTGCTCCTTGATAAGTTTCCTAAGGCCCACTTGACTTCACACTCTAGGATGTCTGGCTCTAGGTGAGTGACCACATCATCATGGTTACTTGGGTCATTAGGACCTTTTTGTATTATTCTTCTGTGTATTCTTGCCATCTCTTCTTAAACTCTTCTGCTTCGATTTGGTCCTTGTTGTTTCTGTCTTTTATTGTTCCCATCTTTGCATGAAATATTCCCTTTGTATCTCCAATTTTCTTGAAGAGATTGCTAGCCTTTCCCATTCTATTATTTTCCAAGGTTTTCTTATCTCTCCTAGCTGTTCTCTGGAACTCTGCATTCAGTTGGGAACACTTTCCCTTTCTCCTTTGAGGAAATATTATATACCTAAATTGAGAGTGGTTCTATGAAAAATTTCCTGCATTCTTCAAAAATGTAAAGGTCAGGACTGTTGAAGCACAACTGAGCAACTTTTCCAGAGTAAAAGAATCCAGAGACATGTCAACTATATTCACTCTGAGGTGTAGAAAATCTAATATTACATTAGGAAAAAAAAATATCTCTCAATTGTATTATTTTTGACAAGCTAATGATATTATTTTCTTTATTTTTTTAATTATGAAAGTATGATAACACATCTACAGAAGACTTTGAAAACACCAAACAAGGTTTCATATAGCTCCACTATATGCTACCATTATATTTTAAATAGATAAATTAAAAATTTTAATTGGAATTTCAATATCAAACTTTCAAGAATTAATAAATTTAATATATAGAGAAGTAGAAGGACGTAGTAGATCTGAAAAGCACTGTGAACCAATTCAGCATAATTAAGATTTATACAATTTTCATGCAACAGTAGGATACAAATTCTATTCAAGTTTCCAATAGATTGTAAACTAGGAGACATTGGAACATATCCAGGGACATAAAGCAAGGTGCAAAAATTTCGTGACCTAAAAGTATTGAAATCATAAAGAGTCTGTTCTCTTATCATTGTAGAATTATGCTAGAAATCAATATCAAAAGATATTTGAAAATAACCCATATATTTTCAAGTGCCGTGTGACATTTACCAAGAGAGATCTTCAATTTAGCCATCAAAAGCCACAATCAAATTAGATTGGGAGGAAAAAAAAATACACAGAGGGTGACTTTGGAGAAGAAAGCATTTAAATAAAAAATTAGTCTCAAAATAAGTAGAGATACCTTAGCCAAATTCCTATATATTTGAAAATTAAACATCCACTTCTAGATGATGGCTATATGTGAGAAGCTCTAGTAAAGAAAATTAGAAAATATTTGTAACAGAATAAAAATGAAAAGCTAGTTTACCAGAATTTGCTGCATGCAGTTGAAGCTGCTCAGTGCAATAGATACAATGTAGAGTCTTGAAAAAGGTACAAAAACAAATAATAGACACTAGCATAAATTTTTGTGAAATTTAAAACAAATTTGTACTTTAGTTAATAATAGTGTATCACTTTTTGATTTCCTGTTTTTGTTTTTTCTTTCTAACAATAGAGTATTTGTTAATATTCTTAGAATTGGATTAGAAGTTTCAAGCCTCGTTTGAATTTTTTAAATTACAAGATAATAAATTTTTTAGAATTTTAGCAGTAATACTAGATGCCAAAATACATGGAATAATATAAAAGTTTTGAGTGAACGCAAATTAGAAATCTAGCATTCTGTGCCTATTAAGTCAAACAAATGAAATCAAAATGTCATACTTTATTTAGCTAGGCAAAAATTTGTGAATTTTTGAAAATATATATTATACATACTATATATGTACAATATATATATACACACAGGCATGCAAAACTTTTCTCTTGTGCTTGATAAGAACTTGAGAAAGAATAACTACAAAAAAGAGATAGGAAAATTGGAAAACACAAAATAAATGAAATAGAAACACTGAATATGAAATAGAAAAAATAAACTAGGCAAAAATGAAAGATCATTATATAATCCAATTGTTTTTAGGCATGGCTGCTCATCAGAAACATATCTGGAGCTTTGGATAAGAAAAGCAATACCTGGCCATTTGTAATTTTCAAAAACTTCCAAGATATTTCAGTTATACATATAGATTTTTAAAAGTGATTATAAATTTTCTATTAAAAGGTAGTTTTAGTGATATAGAATTCTATTGTTTTCAGTTGACCGATCAAGATACAACTGTATTAATTGAACAATAGTTACATAATAACTATAGTAAAAGGTCTGTATCAGTTTTCACAATCAAAAGCCAGACAAAAAATAAAAAATAATTACAATTGTCAATGATAATCAAATCATGATTAGCCTAGCAACACAAAATAATTGTAGCAGAGTGATATGATACGTGGAAATGCATACATGGTGCATGCTTTCATCTGCCCAGCCAGTCTATGTCTTTTGGTTGGTGCATTTAATCCACTTACAGGTAAGGGCTTCTGAGATGGTGCTAGTGGAAAAGAACCCATCTGCCAATACAGGAGAGGTAGTTCAGTTCAGTTCAGTCACTCAGTTGTGTCTGACTCTTTGTGAACCCATGGACTGCAATATCACAGGCCTCCCTGTCCATCACCAACTCCTGGAGTTTACTCAAACTCATGTCCATTGAGTGGGTGATGTTATCCAACCATCTCATCCTCTGTCATCTCCTTCTTCTGCCACCTTCAATCTTTCCCAGCATCAGGGTCTTTTCAAATGAGTCAGTTCTCCATATCAGGTGGCCAAAGTATTGGAGTTTCAGCTTCTGCATCAGTCCTTCCAATGAATATTCAGGATTGATTTCCTTTAGGATGGATTGGTTGAATCTCCTTGCAGTCCAAGGGACTCTCAAGAGTCTTCTCCAACACCACAGTTCAAAACCATTGATTCTTTGTTGCTCAGCTTTCTTTATAGTCCAACTTTTGCATCCATCCATGACTACTGGAAAAACCATAACCTTGACTAGATGGACTTTTGTTGGTAAAGTAATGTCTCTGCTTTTTAATTTGCTGTCTAGTTTGGTCATAACTCTTCCAAAGAGCAAGTGTCTTTTAATTTCATGGCTACCATCAACATCTGCAGTGATTATGGAGCCCCTCAAAATAAAGTCTGTCACTGTTTCTACTCTTTATCCATCTATTTGCCAGGAAGTGATGGGACCAGATGCCATGATCTTAGTTTTCTGAATGTTGAATTTTAAACCAACTTTTTCACTCTCCTCTTTCATTTTCATCAAGAGACTCTTTAGCTGTTCTTCACTTTCTGCCATAAGTGTGGTGTCATCTGCATATCTGAGGTTGTTGATATTTCTCCCAGTAGTCAAGAGACCCACATTTGATCCTTGGGTCAGGAAGATCTCTTGAGTAATCTTTTCCATCTCTTGTGTTTCCTACCTAGAGAATTTCCTTTAGTATTTATTGTAAAAGATAATTTAGTGATGCTGAATTCTCTTAGCTTTTGCTTGTTTGGGAAGTTTTTCATTTCTCTCCCAAATCTGAATTAAAGTCTTGTAGGGAAGAGTATTCTTAGTTGTAGGTTCTTCTTTTTCATCATTTTAAATATATTATGCCATTCCCTTCTGGCTTGTGGAGTTTTTGTTGATAAATTTGCTGGTAACTTTATGGGAGATTCCCTTGTATATTTGTTGTGTTATGTATTCCCTTGTCACTTTTAACATTTCATCTTTGTCTTTAACTTTCATCATCTTGATTATTATGTATCTCAGTGTTTTCTTCCTATGGTTTGTCCTGCTGGAGACTCTGCACTTCCTGGACTTGGTTGACTATTTCCTTTCCCATGTTAGCGAAGTTTTCAGCCATTATTTCTTCAAATATTTAATCAGGTCCTTTATTTTTCTCTTCTCCTTACGGGACCATTTAATGTGAATATTGGTGTGTTTAATGTTGTCCCAGATGTCTCTTAGTCTGATTTCATCCATTTCTCATTCTTTTTTTTTTTCTTTTTTTTCCTAGATTTTGTTCTGCAGCAGTGATTTCCACCATTCTGTCCTCCAGGTAACATCTGTTTTTCTACATCAGTTATTCTGCTATTGATTCCTTCTAGTGTATTGCTCATCTCTGTTTCTTTGTTCTTTAATTCTTCTGAGTCTTTGTTAAGCATGTCTTAGAAGTCTTTGGCTCCATTCTTTTTCTAAGATCCTGGATCATCTTCACCATCATTATTCTGAAGTTGCTTTTCTGGAAGGTTGCCTATCTCCACTTTATTTTTAGTTGTTTTTCTGGGGTTTTATCTTGTCTCTTCATCTGGGGCAAAACCCTCTGCTTTTACATCCTGGTTAACTTTCTGTGATGTGGTTTTAGTTCTAGCCCTGTGGGACTGTGATTCTTTTTGCTTCTTCTGTCTTTCCTTTGGTGGATGAAGGCTAAAGTCTTATGTAAGCTACTTGATGTGAGGGACTGGTGATAAGAAAAACTGGGTCTTGCTCTAGTGGGCAGAGCTGTGCTCAGTAAAGCTTTAATCCAATTATCCCTGATAGTTGTTTGGACTGTGGTGACCCAGCTTGGGGTCTATGGGCTGTATGGTGGGGTTAATGGAGACTTCCAAGAAGATCTTATGCCAAGGGGTCCCTTCCAGGACTGCTGCTGCCATTGCCCCTATCCCTAGAGAGCCACTGCTGACCCACACCTCACAGGATATTGTCCAACACCAGCCAGTAGGCCTTATTCGGTCTCCTGTGGGGTCACTGTTCCTTTCCTCTGGGTCTTGGCCTGCACAAAAATTTTTTTGTACTCTGCAAGAGTGGAGTTTCTGTTAGTCTGAGTCCTATGGAAGCCCTGTAATCCTATCTCATTGACCTTCAAAGTCAGATTCTTTGGGGATTCCTAGTTCTTTTGCTGGATCCACAGACTGGGAAGCCTGAGTTGAGGCTTAGAACCTCACAACAATGAGAGAGCTTCTTTAATATTATTGTTCTCCATCTTGTGGGTTGCTCTCCAGGTAGGAGATTGATTTGATTTGATAGTATTTGATTTTATCATATTTTCACCCCGCCTACCATCTAGTGGCTTCTCCTTTGTCTTTGGACATTGGGCATCTCTTTTTGTTGGGTTCCAGTGTCCTCCCATTAATGCTTGTTCAACAGCTAGTGGCAGCTTTGGAGCTCTCACAGGAGAAGATGGGCACAGGTCTTTCTATCCTGTCATCTTGAATCAGAAACATCTAAATTCGAATATGGAGTAAAATTTAGGTATAAGGTAGTATCGATATTATATCTCTTAATTTTGAAAATTTTAATAATCATGAAAAATTTATCCTTGGTCTTAGAAAATAAACATTAGAGAATTTAGGGATATAGGTCACCATATTGCCCACATAATCAAATAGTATTAAATGAAATGCATGTCATAAACATACAGACAAATAGTAATAAAGCAACTGCAATAGAATGTAAACAATTTGGTGAATTTGGGTATAATTACTATAAACAAAAGTGCCTGGAAAATGTATATTATTTACCCTTATATAAGTATATATCTATTTCAAATCTAGAGAGTATTTTAAATATTTGACACACTGACCTCCTTTGTTAGAAAATATATAGTCTGGATAATATGTTCCAGGACTAACTTAAGAATATGCATTCTTATTTTATATGTAGATGATATCACAGCAGATGATCATTTTGGTAAAATCATTGTTGTTTGTGATCTTTTTGTTCTTTTCCTCATTTTAATGATTAAGCAACTAGGTCTCTTAGAACAGTTCTGAATCAAGCTGAATTCAAACCAGATGTTTTGAGTGTGTAACTTCACTCCAAAATTTTTGAGATGCACTGTAGAGAATGTCTAAGATATAATGATCAGGAAAAATTTCTCATATAAAATTGGACATTCCCAGATCAGCCTCTGAGTTAAATGTTTTTTTTTTTTTCAAACTGTTCCATAGTGGAAATTTGGTTAAAAGATTTGGCACAGTGCTCCTCAGTTTAATTTTAAGCCTGACAGAAATGCTGGCCGTGGTGTGTGTATGTGTGTAATTTAGTTGCTTTGCCACTGGAAGTCTATGGAAGATTAATGAATGGTGAGGCTCGGTGGCAGTTGTGAGGGGATGCAGGATAGAGAAAACCAGTCACCATCTGTTCAGAATGTCTTTTGTAGTGCTTTTAAGGAAAACAGTTATCAGCAGGAGACAAAGGCAAACAATGGCTTTAAATATTAATGTTTCTGTTGTTGCAAATAAATATTGCAATTGTACTTCTATTATCTCAACAAATAAATATGTTTATATCATGTTGTGACCAACTGTATATCAAATCAATTCTCCAGAAAACGAGAAAATTAGTAAGAATGTTGTATCTTTAGCAATATTTACTGTCAATTAGGATCTTTGGAGCTTGTCTTTGAGATATATATATATATAGAGAGAGAGACAAGCTCTGTAAATCACCTTTTACCTTAAAGTTCACCTTTTCCTTTAGAATCAGATTCATTATTCCACTCTTGCTTCAAATCTATTCAAAACTGGCCATTTATAACTGAAATACTATCAGTTATTTATGCTCACTCAGAAAACTCTAGGCTTATGACTTCAAACTTAAATTGAACACAAAGCACCAGGTGGTCTTTTTAAAATGCAGATATTGATTCAGTAAGTCAGGACTTGAACCTAACTCCCAGATGATGGCAGTGGTGTTGATCCACTCTGATTACAAGGATAGAAATATATCTTTATGATTTTTTTCATCATTAAGAACGGCAGAAGAGTCATTTATAAAATGTTAAAAATACACCGCCTTAATATTGATGTCTTTTTGGCTGAGGTTTTGCAAATGTTCCCACTCATCCAGCCACCAAATAATAAAACAACAAAAGTATAGAAGTAGTGTTAAAAGAAAAATAAGCCCTTTAATAGAGTATTAGATGTCATTAGAACTAGTATTGAAACAGCATTGGGTCTTTCATCAACAGATTTGGTTACATCAGAAAATCATAAAAGATGTGCAAAACAACCTAGGCATTTTCTTTTAATTAAAAAGACATAAATGTTATTCCTTTTGCCCCTCTTTGACCTAAGACCAACCTATTTTATTTTTGTATAATTTTGCCAATTTTATTTCACTGTCATCTTTCAGGTATAAAAGGTACCCATGATTCATTACCTTGGATTTTCAGTTTCCATTTCTTTCATGTGGATCAATAACTTAAGTAAATCTACATGGCAGTATAATTAGAAGATTTATAGTAATTTCTAGTTTTTCACAATTAGCTTGTTTACACCTAACTCAAGTGGTTCAGAGGGTAAAGAATCTGCTTGCAATGCAAGAGACCTGGGTTTAATGCCTGGTTAGGGAAGATTCTCTGATGAAGGAAAGTATTGTGATTAATCCAATTTAATTGTGTTAATTAAATTAATTAATATAATAGCATATTTTCCATAAAAACAATAAAAATGCTTATTCTCTTACATATTGTTTTTATATACATGATGTTTAATTATGTTATAGCTTCAAGGACAAATGGAACCAAAATATTGAACTCATTACCAACATTGTGTGTATACTAGGGAGGAATGAACTAGACAAAAGGGTCCATTGTGCTATGAGTATCCATGAGCTTGACTCACAAAGAATATTGAGAATGATAATAAATCTGGGAAATGGAGCATGATTAAGAAAGCTTTTAATCTTAAAGAAAATTCAATGCACCTGCAACATTTAAAAAATAAGGAATTTGACATAAACTCCAGTAAATATGTCTCATAATCTCTTCTGATACTTTTCAGTTCTTTTGTATCAATTTATTTGGCTGATTGTTCCTCCTCACACTGAGTCATATTTTCTTCTCTATCATTCTCTCACCACTTCTAGTTTTGTTTTTTTGTATCTATAACCCTAAATATATCCTCCCTTTTTCTTCCTCAATTTTACTTCTAATTTTTCTACTTTTTTTCTCATTTTTTTTCTATGTTTCAGCCATGCCGTGTGGCATGTAGGATTTTAGTTGCCTGACCAAGGATTGAACCATGTCCCCTGCAGGGAAACATGACATCTTAAGCCCTGAAACTGAATGCCAGGAAGTCCCCAATTTTCCTACTTCTAAATCACAAAATATCTGAGGAGAAAATGGCAAAAACGAATTGGTGCAGTCTAAAATTATTTCCTTGATAATAAATTGACTTTATGTCTTGCAAATATTTGTTAAAATTGTTATTTTCCTGATTAGTCAATTGTGAACCAAGATAATAATAGAATAATCTTTTGGGACACTTGAGTTGCAAAAGAATTTGTTATTTACTGCTAGAGAATAGGATATATGATAAGGATCATTTAAATGATCCCTGGGACCAAAATTCCTTCAAAGGACATTTTTATCTTAGAAGGCAATGGCATCCAACTCCAGTACTCTTTCCTGGAAAATCCCATGGATGGAGGAGCCTGGTAGGCTGTAGGCTATGAGGTCCCTAAGAGTTGCACATGACTGAACGACTTCACTTTCACTTTTCATTTTCATGCATTAGAGAAGGAAATGGCAACCCACTCCAGTATTCTTGCATGGAGAATCCCAGGGACAGGGGATCCTGGTGGGCTGCCATCTATGGGGTCGCACAGAGTCAGACAGGACTGAAGCCACTTAGCAGCAGCAGCAGCAGTAATATAACAACTTAAGTGCCACCAGTTGATGAATCATGAAATATGAGAAAAATATAATAAGTTTTCCACTCTTTCTTCTTTACAAAACTTGTGATTCATATTTCTTAACGATTTCCATCAGGAAAAGTAAACAGAGCAAATTTTTTAAAAACTGAAAATATACTATAATCAAAATTTCAATGAAATCATTCTAGCCAAAAATTGTCAAAAAGTTGATCATTTAGAAAGAAAATACCTTTTCTAATTTAGTTTGATTACTAGTTATACAAAAGGTTTGGTTATAGTTTCTGTACTCAGTATTTGCTTCACAATTTTGTAATTTATTTGAAAAAATATAAGGTTGGAATTCTAAAAATACTCATATCAGTTCAGTTTATTAGCCATCTGACATCAAGTAAATCACTTCATCTCTTTGAAATTTATATTTTACTCTATTTTCAGTGATTCTAATATGACTGAATTTATTAAAAACTTCACAAAACTTCATAAAATATTAAAAATTAAAATATACAAAGTATATACTAATACATTAAAAATTAATGAGTCACTATGTATTATTATATTTAAGCATAAATTAAGATATAAATTAGGATGTGGAAAGCAAATTATTCTAGCCTTATCTTTTCCTGGTGAATAACAAGTTATTTTTACAATATTAAATGTTTTATTCAGTACCCCTTGGTTAATGATTTGAAGAAATTATGTAAAAGCCTCTTCCAGTTCAGAAATTTAGACATTTGTAGTATTTGTCAGCATATAAGTTTTATAAATTTTGCTATTTAGACCAACCCATGTTCACAGATGTCATATGGAAACACTCACAGACAGAGCCACTAACTTACCAACTTATAAGCCTATAAACAGTAATATTGTACCTTATTCATTGTTGGTTTGATATCTTGAAAGAAATGATACATTATTTACAGGGCATCTATGTTAACAAAACTGATTCAATGTGATATTCATACTAAATACTATATTATTATGGGTTTTTGGCCTGATTTCTATTTCAGGAGGCAAAAATACAGTGAAAATTGGGATTAGTGAAAATGTTCTTGCCTATGAATAAGTTTTGAATGCAAATATATAAAGTGAATTATATAAAAAAATCTCTATCTACCCTAAGAGAGTTATTGTCCTCAAATATAGATAAAACAGTAAGTTAAAGAAACTAACCAAAATTTCTTCCAAGATTTAATTTAATTTCTTTGGGAATTTTGTATATCAAGTTTGTTACTTAAATACCACTAATTGAGATACAGAACTTCAGCTGAAATCTAAGCATGGGAGATAAGAAAGAGCAGTTATTGTCTTTCTTACCTTACCTTTCCACTACAAAGTTTATTGCATAACAATTGGCCAAAACACATAAAAAATTTCTAAAAATATAAGCCAGCAGTTAGTGTCAACAAGCAGTGTAGCTAGCTCATGCTGTTTAAACTCATACTACAAAAGTATTGGCATAAGCAAAACTGATCTCTGGTACTCTCCTGTCCCTTACAAAGATCAAGTCATCTTGGTGTACCCCTAAGAAGGCTATGAAGACTATTTACTTGACCAAAGTCACTCTGCAAGTGGTACTTGCTTAAAAATTTAAAACTGCTTATATTCTTGCTAGGGCTTCCCAGGTGACGCTAGTGGTAAAGAACCCACTTGCCAATGCAGGAGACATAAGAGGGCAGATTACATCCCTGGATTGGGAAGATTCTCTGGAGGAGGACACAGCAACACATTCCAGTATTCTTGCCTGGAGAATCCAATGGACAGAGGAGCCTGGCGGGATGCAGTCCATGGGGTCACACAGAGTCAGACACGACTGAAACGACTTAGCAGGCACACAGGTATATTCTTGCTAATTTGCCCCGTAATGTTTAGAGCAAAAAGATGCGTTTGGTGAGCAGAACTCCCCATCCCCAACTTCCAGGCACACATACACACACTCTTACCTTCAAAGATCTTCTGTTCTAATGTCTAGACCTAGTGAAAGTATGTGTGTGTGTGTGTGTGTGTGAGTTCTGGGCTCAGTAACGCCCAACTCTTTTGAGACCCCACAGACCGTAGCTCATCAGGCTCCTCTGTCCATGGGATTCTCCAGCTAAGAATATTGGAGTGGGTTGCCATTTCCTCCACCAGTAGATCTTCCTAACCCAGGGATTGCATTCGTGTCTCCTGCATCTCCTACCTCGTTGGCATATTATTCACTGCTGAGATATCTGGGAAGCACAGAACTGGTGAATATATTTCCTTATATGGCAAAATGTGACTGAGGTTAGGGACTGGTGATAAAATTAAGCTGAATTACCCAGGTCAACCCAAACTAATCACATGAATCCTTAAAAGCAGACAACTTTTACTAGCTGTGGTGGGACAGAGAGATGGCAGCAGAAAGATTTTACTTCAACCACATGGGGTTCCCTTGTGGCTCAGATGGTAAAGAATCTGCCTGCACTATGGGAGACTGAGTTCGATCCCTGGGTTTGAAGGTTCCTCTGGAGAAGGGAATGGCAACCCACTCCAGTATTCTTGCCTGGAAAATCCCATGGACACAGGAGCTTGGCGGGCTACAGTCATGGAATCGCAAAGAATTGGACATCACTGAGCAACTAACATTTTCACTTTCACATACAGATGCTGATTCTGAGATGGAGGGGGCTCTGTGTAAAAAACCCAGATTCGTTCAACAACTGAATGAGCAAGGGACTGGATCCTCCTCTAGAATCTTCAGAAAAGGCAAAAGTATTGCTAATCCCTCAACTTTGACTTGGGTGAATCTATGTTGGAATTCTGATAATACATTTAAAGTGCTCTAAGTCACCAAGTTTGTGGTCATTTTTGTGACAGCAAATTAAACATAATAAAATTCAAAACCGCATGCTCCGTTTAACTGTCATATCTCTTTAGTTGAATTTATTTTGTAAGATACTCAGTCTTCTACTGACTTTCATGACCTTAGATATTTCTGAAGATTGCAGGCAATGCCCTTTCATGTGGGTTTGTCTTAAATGTATACCTGATTAGATTTAGGTTGGTGAATCTGGCAAAATACCATAGAAGCAGTATTGAATATTAGAAAATGTGCCTTATAAGAACTTCAAATTAGTTTTGAATAAAGTGAAATATTAATTTCTCATTAAGTAGAATTGAATTTACTTTCATTGACCCAGGAGAGTAAATAATCTGATATTCAAGAGGGGGAACTGAGGAGAGTACAGTGTTTGGTATCTAACTAGATACTGTAAATTTCAGAAATGCAACTAAATAAGCAATTGAACACATTAATGGATAAAAAAGGTAAATCACTATGTCATACAATTTACAAAAAGGGACACTAGAATAATCTTACAAATATTTATAGACATTATTTGGCTTATGGAGTCTTTTTAAAAGAAACTAGCAATAACTTTTTTAAAAAAAGCTTGTAATTTGATTTGAAAAACTGATTCAAAACAACAGGTGCAAGAGGCAAAAATCCATGAGTGCATAACACTACAGGATGGCATGCAGTTTTTTAGGGACAGTGAGCTAAATAATTAGAATAGCCCATCCCACTTTACCTCTTCATCTTCCTACTAAAACTAGAATGCTAAATATTTTGTTGTTGCTGAGTTACTGAGCCCTGTCCTACTCTTTTGTGACCCTGTGAACTGTTGCCTGTCAGGTTCCTCTCTCCATGGGATTTCCCAGGGGATTTCCCTGATCCAGGGATCGAATTTACATCTCCTGCATTGGCAGGCAGGGTCTTTACTGTTGAACCACCAGGGAAGCCTGTTACTTATCTTACAGATGATCTAAGCTATACACTGGGGTGGAGGTTGTTTGTATGTTAATAACCAGGAAATTACCACCTTCCCGAAAGGCTAGTACTGAACTTTCAGTGTTAGCTTTATCTTGGCTTGAATCATTATTGCACAGGGTATATTATTGAAAGCATAATACTGCTTTTAAGATGTTAGGCACTGAAACTTTAAAAGAAATAATTTTGAATTCCATTCAAGGCTCAAAATGTTAACAGTGTAGAAAGTGACAGTATGAGGTTTCTGGTGCTCTTTTTATCTGCAATTTTTAGTTTCCTCTGAAAAACTATTTCAAATTATTAAAAATGAAAAACCTGTTAATATTGCTTTCCGGCTTAATACCCTACTATGACTCTTCATTGAACAGCTGCTGCTACTGCTGTCACTTCAGCCATGTCCGACTCTTAGCGACCCCATGGACTGCAGCCTACCAGGCTCCTGCATCCATGGGATTTTCCAGGCAAGAGTACTGGAGTGGGGTACCATCGTCTTCTCCGTCATTGAACAGAGTAAGACCCAAATCCTCAAAATATGCTCATCTGGATTCCATGTACTCTTGTATTTTCATGTAGCCATTTCTCTCACACACTCTCAAAGCCAAACTGCTTACTTTTTTCTCTGTGCATTTTATGTAATGTTGCTTCCACTGTAAACAACCCATTTCTTTATCTGGTGAGCGAGGCCCCCTCAGGGAAAAAACAAAAAACAAAAAACCTCTGTTCAAATGCCAGCACCTTTGTGAACCTGGTGGCTCAGGCAGAGTTAGATGATCTCTTCTTTGTGACTCCTGTGTCTCTAAAGACATTGCTGTGGTTATGAATATGTGTTCATCCCTTTCATCCGTCTGCCAATTCCTTAGAAGGCGAGGTCATGTCTTGTAATCCCATGATTCTCTAGCACCAGATATAGCAGGTGATTTATAAATCATTGATGAAGAATGAATGAGTGAACAAGGAAAAGAAATATTTCTGCTGTATTTAATGTAGATAACCAACAAGAATCTACTGTATAACACAAGGAACTCTGTTCAATATTCTATAATAACTTACATGGGAAAAGAATCTGAAAAAGAATAGACACATATACATGTATAACTAACTGAATCACTTTGTGGTATACCTGAAGCTAACATAACATTGTTATTCAACTATATTCCAATATAAAATAAAAATTAAAAAAGAAACATTACTCAGAGTTCAAACGGAATAAAAATTCATTTACTTGTGTTTTTTAGGGACAGCTAATCTAAATGTCGTTACACAACCACCTTCCCCATGCCAGGTATGAAGAGTAGAATTTGAAAATGCCATTAAGTTCAGTGTGGGATGCCTGATGGCTCAGTCAGTACAGAATCTGCCTGTAATGCAGGAAATCCAGGTTCTATCCCTGAGTCAGGAAGTTCCCTTAGAGAAGAAAATGGGTACCCATTCCAGTATTCTTACTGGAAAATCTCATGGACAGAGGAGTCTGGTGGGCTACAGTCCATGGGGTCAAAAGGAGTCGGACTCTACAGAGCAGCTAAACTACCAAACATAAGGCCTTTACCCTCTATTCTAAACTTTGTCACACCTCTATATCAACAATTAGGTCCACCCTTTAACAACTGAAGGATGCTTGAGTGATTTTCTTTTCTTATGTATTCTTAAGACCTACCATTTGTAATTTATTCTTTTCTTTCTTGCACATGTGTAATGTTATCTATAACATTTTTCATCAACTTTTTTATCTAGCACTTAAATGATGTTAAAATTAAAGTAAATAAGTAATATAATTTTGCACAAACCCTAAAGACTTTGAATTCATGTATGCACAATTTGTTAACTTCTGCAGAGTTTGACAGAAATATTTCATTTTTATGTTAACACAGTAGACAGGTACTTGAACAAAAATGACCTTTTCATATCCTGAGGTCTTCAAATCCTCTACTGTGATTCAGTTTTGCATACTGTACCTGCTGAGTTTCTAATGCAAACTATCACAGTGTGTGGTCCCTGCTACTGTAAACATGAATTCTTTCTCATTGTGATTTCATATCTTCAGCACTGATTATAATGATTCTTTGTCATCTCAAACCTGTCAACTTTTTTCTCCAGGGACGGCAATCTTAGCTTAAAAAAAAAAAAAAAATACAGATAGCGATTCACACAGAGTTAAAGATGGGCTAATGCTCTCAAATTAAAAAGACAAAAGGGAAACATATCTCTTTTTTCTCTCAATGACAAAATATGTATAGTTTTTATCCTATCATGTAATAAATAAATTCAGTATTTTAATAAACTAACTGGCATCACTTTTTTCCCCTTTTTACTGCAGCAATATTCTAGATATAAGCCACTGATAGTTATTCCTCTGTTTAATCCTCCTTAACACATTTCCCTTTTCATAAAAAGTGATAAACTACACAAACACTCAACTGCCTGATTACCCAAATACCTCTGCTAATTTGCCAAGGTTAGCAGAAATGGGGCGTACAGTATATTGTTGGCTATGCATGGCTGAAGGGTGCAGAAACAGCACAAGGCTATATATTTCACACTCCATAAACAAAATGGTGAAACACACACTAGAAAGGTGCAATACTTATCTAATCTAAATTCAGGCAACATCAGTAGCTTTGATCTCTATTAGGTTAAATCACTGTCTCTTCAAGGAATGACCAAATCATTAACCCAACAAACCAGTTGATGAAAACACTCATATATATGAATACTGAGTAAGCAACATTTCTGATGCAGTGAAAAATAACCCCACATAATTGAGCAGAACACGACGGAAGTCTCTTTAAAGCTTTATCCCTTCTTTTAGCTATTTGTCTGTGCATACAAAAAAAAAAAAGGTATTTAATATCTATGAACAAGTGCTAAGCAATGAACAGGGAGGCATTGGAAAAAACAAAATAAAGAATAATTTCTGATCTTGCCAGCTACAGAAACAAATTAATAAAACAGAACATAGATAGTGATCTGTGGGGTCTTCAGCCTGCAGTGGCTTGAAGCAGAATTTTGGTTCCCAGTCAGAGATGCAAAGTCAAGCCATTGCAGCGAGAGTGCTGAATCCTAGCCTCTAGACCACCAGGAAGCAGTGGCCAGCGACATGACCTTGGCATGTCAGTTATGTAGAAATGAATTTTCGCATGGAGAGGGAAAGTAGTGAAACAAGTAAAGTGTTTATTAGGAAGGAAAAGGATACGTGTGGCTAGACACACGGACAGGCTCAGAGAGAGGGTCATGCCCTTGTGGAGGTTTGAATCACTTTTGTGGGGGCATTTCTTCCAGATTTCCCTTGGCCAGTCAATATTGTTTGCCTGGTTCTGAGTTTGTGTTTGATAACTCTCAGGACCCTCCCACGTGTGCGTGCACATATCTTACTAAGATGAATTCTAGTGAAAAGGCCTAAGTGTAGGTTGATATCACCTACTATGAGATGAGGCCCCTCCCTTGTGACCTGCAAGAAACCTTTCTGCACATGTGTAGTTGGGAATATCGCCTTGACTTTGAGAATAAGTTAAAAGATGCTTACTCCTTGGAAGGAAAGCTATGATCAACCTAGATAGTATATTCAAAAGCAGAGACATTACTTTGCCGACTAAGGTCCGTCTAGTCAAGGCTATGGTTTTTCCAGTAGTCATGTATGGATGTGAGAATTGGACTGTGAAGAAGACTGAGAGCCAAAGAATTGATGCCTTTGAACTGTGGTGTTGGAGAAGACCCTTGAGAGTCCCTTGGACTGCAAGGAGATCCAACTAGTCCATTCTGAAGGAGATCAGCCCTGGGATTTCTTCGGAAGGACTGATGCTAAAGCTGAAACTCCAGTACTTTGGCCACCTCATGTGAAGAGTTGACTCATTGGAAAAGACTCTGATGCTGGGAGGGATTGGGGGCAGGAGGAGAAGGGGACAACAGAGGATGAGATGGCTGGATGGCATTATGGACTCAATGGATGTGAATCTGAGTGAACTCCGGGAATTGGTGATGAACAGGGAGGCCTAGCATGCTGCGATTCATGGGGTCGCAAAGAGTGGGACACAACTGAGTGACTGAACTGAACTGAACTGAATATGCGGTATTTTATCTCTCATCTGGGCGAGGCCCAGCATCCACTCTTGCTCCTATTGTTATGGAGTTTTTTGTCCATAAGGAACAAACTAGCTGTTCACCTGGGGCCCATCTATCTTCTGCCTTTATAGAACTTGTTTCTAAATCATAAAAAATAGGCCCAAGTTGTAGTGGTTTATAGCAACTAAGGTTGTCATCATAATTTGGCTGTGGTTCCCCTACATGTCATTTCCAGTATGGAACTCAGGGTAAAGGAACAGCCTCTTTGTGGAATATTTTTAATTTTAAATTTCCTTCCTGGAAGGGGCACATGCCAATTCTACTTATGTTTCATTGGACAGACTAAATCACATGGCCAAGACTGACATCAAGCCAACAGAAAAATACAATATCTCTTTGGTAAGTTTCAAGAAAAAAAAATGAGAATAATTGTGCACCTTTTATAGTACTGTAAAAGAAGGATAGACCACATTTTTTTGGAAGATAGGGTGCAAATCAGTGCCAATTATGGAGGAATCTAGTCTAGGGAGGGCTTCATAGAGGAGGTGACAATTGAAGCAAATCTGGAACAGTAACATACTCAGTCAAATATCCCCCTGTCTCTTATACACATCTCCTTCTCCTCNCTCTAAAAGAAGGATAGACCACAATTTTTTGGAAGATAGGGTGCAAATCAGTGCCAATTATGGAGGAATCTAGTCTAGGGAGGGCTTCATAGGGGAGGTGACAATTGAAGCAAATCTGGAACAGTAACATACTCAGTCAAATATCCCCTGACCTTATATCATTAAACAGGGAAAAACTAATTATTTACAGAGATTTAGAGGAAGTCTTAGAGGCATAAATTGAGAATGGCGTGCTTGGATAATAGCAAGTGGTTCAGGACTGAAAGTAAATTATTTCCTAGAAGGAAAAAGATAGTAACAGGAGGCCAGATAATAAACATTCTTGAAGACTAGGCTATGGGGATTGAAAGAGATTACAGTTGGTCTTAAGGAGTCAAAGGACAGAGTTAAACAGAAAATGGACATGAACTTTTCCAGACTCCTCTGGTCTCATAGGGACATGTGATGCAGTTGAAAAGTAGCCTCAGAGAGAAGATGCAAGCCTGAAATAGAAGAGACAGAGTAGGAGTGAGAAAAGGTGAACTGTTCCTTCTTGGGAAGTTTTAATGGTTCAAACACTTTAGTTAATATCTGGGACCTTAGCTAAGCAGTCATTGTAAGTGAAGTTAAAAAAAAAAAAGACATTAAATACAGGAAGCAAAACATATTTATTGAGTGAGTCCAAATAATTTTGAATGTTATGATATTGAAATACTACCAATTTTTAAATTATAAATTATTTTTTATTTATGAAAAGTCTAGATTACATGAAATTTACCATTATGACTATTTTTCAGCACACATTTCAGTGGCATTAAGTATATTCACATTATTGTGCAACCGTTGCCACCACTCGTCCATGGAACTTTCTGTCTTGTGAACTGAAGCTCTGTATCCATTTTACAACAATTCTCTAGGAGCTCCTCTACTCAGTCCCTGGCAACCCTCATCCCAGTTTCTATATCTATGAATTCCACTACTCCAAGAATGTCATATGAGTGATTTAATGGTTTTGAAAAAAAAATTATTTATAGTTCTGTGAAGTAGATATGTATATTGGAGAAGGAAGCAGCAACTCATTCCAGTGTTCTTGCCAGGAAAATCCAATGGACAAAGGAGCTTGGTGAGTGACAGTCCATGCGGTAGCAAAGAATCAGATGCAACTGAGCACCTGAGCACACACACACATATATTTATGTATTATATCACTCTAATTATAGTAAAGGACTATATATTAAATTATGAAATTTACTTCCTCAGTGGTCCCATGATCGCACGAGCTTGTAAGGACTTCTAGGACTCAAAACACAATAACACTAAGGGTAGCAATACTACTCATGACATATTTATTATAGAACACATATAGTAAAGGAACATCTAGGTAAAGGTACATCCAGGGAAAGAGTGAAGTAGTCAAACACAGACTTTCTTGCCTTTCTCCCCAAAAAGTATCTTTTTTCCCACCATCAAATTGTAGCAACTGTGTGATCTGTCCTTGCCCAAGAAATCTCTTTGTTTTTGGTTTCTTTTGAAACCTCCTCTCAGCTTCTCTATTGCCTTATTTTGTTACTAAATATTTGTATTTTCTATTTATTATTTTAACATATAATTTTGACTTAATTTTAGCAGTTGTTCTAGCAATTACAGTATGCATCTTATATCACAGGCTATTTCAGAATAATATTACTCCTGGTAAAATACAGAACCTTGGCTCCAGTGTAGCTCCATTCCCTCCCCTTTTGTGCTATGATTGGAATTCTAGATCCTTATTTTTGAGGATTAATGTTTTTAGGAAGCCCTGAAATATTGTGAACAAGAAAGAGATTCTGATATGCATACCTAGCCTGTATTACCCATAGACATAGGAAATTATAACTATGAAAACCTTGCCTTCCCAGAAGAGCAGAAATTTGTGAATGGAGGGAAATGGTTTCACTCCAGTTCTGATACTGCTTTAAAACATGTAGTATTGTACAGTTAGTCCCTACTATGAGAAGGAGCTCGTGACTCTGGTGTTTTCTAGCTCAGTGATGCTATGAATCAGTTTTACTACATTTCAAGCTAAGGTAGAATGTCTCCATCCTTCTTTTCCTTATGAAGCTAGAACTCATTTCACAATGTGCCCTTCAATGCTACATCTCTGCACTGAAAAGTCTGAGACTGGTTTTTGCTCCTGAACTGTTTTCTTTTGCCAACTTTTCTACACAGTGTAGAAATTGACTGAAGTAAATGCTGCTCTTGCAACAAAATGTATTTAAGCCTTAAAGGTAATCCATCTTCAAGAGAAATGTCCTTTTCCAGAAAAAAACATTATTTCTCATATATAAATATTAGTAATTAAGCTTCAAGAAAGGCACAATTTGTTGAATGGCAATGCACTGCCACAAAAATGTTAATTGCATTCACAATTGCACATATAACTCTGAAAGTTCTTCTTTTTTAAAAAAAAAATTTCTACAAAACCAGACTATAAATGGCAGGTGCCTGCATTGCTCTTTTCATAAAATAATTTGGCAGAAACTGAGTCACAGTCTCTCTTCCCACGAAGAGGAACTATGTGTCAGACCCAAGGACCACCAGGATATTGAAACAGAGGATGAATTAGGATGAGATTGCTTATGTGATAAGCTGTTTTTAGAATGATGACAATTGATATACAATTCAAAAACAAGTATGATAGTACAAAAGGTTTATCAGAAATAGCAGACAAAATACAGAAAAAGAAGGGGAATAAACTCAGGATTCAGACTACTAAATGTCATTTTCTTCCTCTTGGATTTCCTAGCCTTAAATATATTATTTGGACATATCTTCCTTTAGGGAAAACTCAGTGTCCTGAAATGCTGCATAATTTAATACATTTATTTTGATTTATAAAGTAGAGTAAATTTAGATTGACTCATACAGGCTTCATATTTAAGGAATTTAAGGAATGTATCTACTAAAAGTAGAACGTCTCTTACCTCTGCAATTCTGTTACTTACAGAAGGAAACTGTGGTGATGAATCAAAGTGAATCATTGAAGTGTTTTAGAACTCCGTATTACCATATTTAAGTTGTTATTATAGACAATAAATAGATTTTTAGGGAATAAATTTAAAAAGAAAAAAGTTAAAGAGTTCACTCTAACACTGTAATATTAGGGTGATGGGTAAGACTGAAAGAAAAAAAAAAGAAAAACAAAACAAAACTAAGAGCATACACACTGTGATGCAGATTATTCTAACTGTTTCAATAGCAAGAAAGTTAAAATGATGCTAATTCTGATCTTCCTTCTTATACTTCCCTCCTCCAGGTTGGAAAATACACTAAGAAAGATATTTGAAATCTAGCCAGTAAGGAATGCAAACAAAGTAGGAAACAATATTCAAACATTTGGTTATCTTAGAGGATTTGGAGTGTCTGTTATTTGTATGAATTCTTCCTAAGTCAAAGGACTTCAAATCTTTCCTGTGCATACTGTGATTTCCTAGATATGTCGATAGGAGGCTCATTACTTTATAGGCACAATGAATAAAGACATAGGGTAGTTAAAGTTTTTAATTTGAAAAATAAATTAACATTATATCACATAATTTATGGGAAATGTGTAATATATTTTATTGACTGCATGTAGAACTTAGAAATATGATTTATATGAATTTGCTATTTCAGCATGATGAATTGATTGTCACATTGAGGATTATGGAATTAGCTGGAAGAACAGATGATTAACCACCACAGCCTTTTGGCTGGTGAAGTTTTACCTTCTGATTTTCGAACATTAATAAATCATACTTCAGCATATGGGACTATTTTGGCAATAGAGCCACTATCAATTTAATCATCTCAAACCAGAAACGAATGTGTAAGTTGCAAATGTCACAGACACGCAAACCAGTTACTAAGAACAATTGAGTATATTATTCTTCTAGTCACATTAATTACAGCTGAAACAAACCTTGAAGAGCTAAGAAAACATAGCACGACTTATCTACTATTTACTAGGGGGAAAAAAAGAATCAATATAGCCATTAATTGCATAAATAGCAATAAATACTTTGGCTGCTGTCCAGGAAGTGTACCAACTGAGAGAGTTTTTCGTACTGCTGGTTTCATTACACAGATCATAGTCACAGTAAAGCGGGCAGTGGACTGCTGTTCAATAAACTAAATTTAATGTTACTCAATTATGATCATCACGCTCAGATATAATACTAATAGGAATGTCAACAGCGATTACATTTTCAGATTTATGTAAAATAATTCAAATGCTATTTGCTATCCCTCAGATACAAGGTTCATCCGGTTGTTTATGCCGTTGGTCGATATTGATCGTGCACAGCAAGTAGCATAGCAGAGGCCCAATGGCAAGGATATAGAGCATCCCTGGTGCCAGCCACCAGGGTGCTATGCCAAGCACTGGGGGCAGCGTGCCAAGTCATCAAGCAGACAGCGCACCTCTGCTAAGCTGCCTTGTTGTTTTTTTACAATATATTTTTTTTGAATTGCTCACATGTGCCATGAGGAATTCTTGCCAACATTACCCAGCATGAAACAGAAATGAAGGCTCGGAAATGTCTTTCTTAGAGAATTCTTTTCAGAGCTAAATGAATCTAGTGAAGATATCAGTCTAGCATCATTATATGCTGTTATGTATGGCTGGGGCTGTGCCATTTAGCAAAGTGTCACTCAGTGGGCTGAGCAGCTGGTGTATATGATTTTGTATACCACCTGCAAAAAAGATGCCAAACCATACAATCAACCACCTGGCCAAGAGAGGAGGGTAGCTAAACACTACTTTGTTGTTGCACCCACATTTTCAGAAAGTTCGAGAACATAAACAGGCTTAAGCAGAATGAACATTTTACAAAATAGGGTTTGTTAAAGCTTTTTCTGTTCAATAAAGCATATAGTGCCTGCTGTTCAGAGTACTGTTGAACAGATTTGCTTTATTTCTAATGAAGGTGTTTGGGCATTTTTCTGGCACAAATGGAGTAGAATTATGTACTTAAAATGATATTTTAGAACAACAACAAAACATACCGCCACTTCAATTGTACTGCAACAGATTGGAAAAAATGAAAATAGATACAAACTGAAACTCAATAATGAATTAGTGTCGTTACTATGGATGAATCATTCATTTAGGAGAATCTTGTCTAGCTTTGAACAAACTGTATGTCTAGTAAATACCACTGAATGCCTTTCTGCCTAAAGCATGTGTTTATTATAATAGTCTCTGTTCCAGTACTTGTGGGGGAAATACCTTACAGACGGCCTCTTTACTTATTTGGTTATAAGTGAATATGAGAGTAATTTGATTGGTAGCTAATCTTTCTATCACCAGGTTTTCAGTGTCAGAAATGTCTGTCTCATTATCTCATCTTTTCACTGGCTCAGCACTAGCTTCCTTTCTGTGGCCACACACCTTTTAAAACTCCAGTCTCTGATTATTTCACAGATTACTGGAGAAAAAACTAATAACAATATAAGGGTATTCAATATGAAACAAAGGAACTTGCAGCTTAGAGACTAAGGTCTCTGGCTCTCATTATTTCTGTTCAATTCAGTTCAGTTCAGTAACTCAGTTGTATCCACATCTTTGCGACCCCATGGACTATACTAGGAGTCCCTGTCCATCACCAACTCCTGGAGTTTACTCACACATGTCCATCGAGTCGGTGAACCATCCAACCATCTCAATCCTCTGTCATCTCCTTATCCTCCCGCCTTCAATCTTTCCCAGGAATAGGGTCTTTTCTAATGAGTCAGCTCTTCTCATCAGGTGGCTAAAGTATTGGAGTTTCAGCTTCAGCATCAGTCCTTCCAATGAATATTCAGGACTGATTTCCTTTAGGATGGACTGGCTGGATCTTCTTGCTGTCTAAGGGACGCTCAAGAGTCTTCTCCAACACCACAGTTCAAAAGCATCAATTCTTCAAAAGCATCTGCTAAGCTTTCTTTATAGTCCAACAGTCACATCCAAACATGACTACCAGAAAAACCATAGCTTTGACTAGACAGAGCTTTGTTGGAAAAGTAACGTCTCTACTTTTTAATAAGCTGTCTAGGGTGGTCACCATTTTCCTTCCAAGGAATAAAATCTTTTAATTTCACGGCTGCAGTCACCATCTGCAGTGACTTTGGAGCCCCACCTCAAAGTAAAGTCTCACTGTTTCCACTGTTTCCCCATCTATTTGCCATGAAGTGATGGGACCACACGCCATGATCTTAGTTTTCTGAATGTTGAGCTTTAAGCCAGCATTTTTACTCTTCTCTTTCACTTTCATCAAGAAGCTCTTTAGTACTTCACTTTCTGCCATAAGGCTGGTGTCATCTGCATATCTGAAGTTATTGATATTTCTCCTGGCAATCTTGATTCCAGCTTGTGCTTCATCCAGCCCAGGGTTTCTCATGATGTACTCTGCATAGAAGTTAAGTAAGCAGGGTGACAATATACAGCCTTGACATACCCTATTTTCTATTTGGAACCAATCTGTGTTCCGTGTCTAGTTCTAACTGTTGCTTCCTGACCTGCATACAGATTTCTCAAGAGGCAGGTCAGGTGGTCTGGTATTCCCATCTCTTTCAGAATTTTCCACAGTTTATTGTGATCCACACAGTCAAAGNGGAACCAGTCTGTTGTTCTGTGTCCAGTCCTAACTGTTGCTTCCTGACCTGCATACAGATTTCTCAAGAGGCAGGTCAGGTGGTCTGGTATTCCCATCTCTTTCAGAATTTTCTAGTTTGTGGTGATCCACACAATGTTATCTAATCACAATTTAATCACACTAGGACCACAGCCTTGTCTAACTCAATGAAACTAAGCCATGCCCGTGAAGCCACCCAAGATGGCCGGGTCATGGTGGAGAGGTCTGACAGAATACGGTCCACTGCAGAAGGGAATAGCAAGCCACTTCAGTATTCTTGCCTTGAGAACCCCATGAATAGTATGAAAAGACAAAATGATAGGATACTGGAAGAGGAACTCCCCAGGTCAGTAGGTGCCCAATATGCTACTGGAGATCAGTGGAGAGATAATTCCAGCAAGAATGAAGGGATGGAGCCAAAGCAAAAACAATACCCAGTTGTGGATGTCACTGGTGATAGGAGCAAGGTCCGTTGCTATANGTTGGCAATTTGATCTCTGGTTCCTCTGCTTTTTCTAAAACCAGCTTGAACATCTGGAAGTGACAGTTAATAATTAATATATGGTACTATGATGAAGACATTATTTTTTACTTACCTACTTCTAATTTTTAAGTGAAATTGAAATTCTACTGAGACTTGTTTAAGGAATGATAAGCAATTATTTCATGTGCAGCATAATTTTCAAATATGTTTTTAAAATTGTAGGAACTAAAACTAGAGAGAGTAAGAAACTGTTCTGGAGCCCCATGAATACAAAAGCAAAGTAATATTTTATTTAGGAAGGACTTATTGCATTATTTTTCATATTACTAGAGATATTGCTATCTACCTTGCAGGAGAGTAATGAGACCATCTAGGCAAAGACACTTTTCACATTATAGAACATATGATTAGGAAATCAATAACTACTAAATATTAAGAGATATATTCTTGACTACTTTTGCAATATTTCAGTTTATAAATAATGCAGATCATACCACATGCTTATTTTATTTCTTTAATATAATATTTTACAGTCAAGTCAACAGACAACCTTATCTGTCTCCTGGGAAACCTGTATGCAGGACAAGAAGCAAAAGTTAGAACCGGATATGGAACAACAGACTGGTTCCAAATCTGGAAAGAAGTATGTCAAGGCTGTATATCGTCACCCAGCTTATTTAAATTATATGCAGACTACCTCAAGCTAAATGCTGGGTTAGATGACTCACACACTGAAGTTAAGATTGCCAGGAGAAACATCATCAATCTCAAATTTGCAGATGATACCACTCTAATGGCAGAAAGTTAAGAGGAACTAAAGAGCCTCTAGATGAGGGTGAGAGAGGAGAGTGAAAAAATTGGCGCAGAACTCATTCAATATTCAAAAAGCTAACATCATGGTATTCACATAACTTCACGGCAAATAGATGGGGAAAAAGTGGAAATAGTGACAGATTTTATCTTCTAGGTCTCCCAAATCACTGTGGATGGTGACTGCAGCCATGAAATTAAAAGACACTTGCTTCTTGGAAGAAAAGTTATTAAAAACCTAGACAGTGTATTAAAATGCAGAGACATCATTTTACCAACAAGGTCCATAAGCTTAAAGCTATGGTTTTTTCCGTAGTCATGTATAGATGTGAGAGTTAGACTATAAAGAAANTGGGGAAAAAGTGGAAATAGTGACAGATTTTATCTTCTAGGTCTCCCAAATCACTGTGGATGGTGACTGCAGCCATGAAATTAAAAGACACTTGCTTCTTGGAAGAAAAGTTATTAAAAACCTAGACAGTGTATTAAAATGCAGAGACATCATTTTACCAACAAGGTCCATAAGCTTAAAGCTATGGTTTTTTCAGTAGTCATGTATAGATGTGAGAGTTAGACTATAAAGAAACCTGAGTGCCAGAGAACTGATGCTTTCAAATTGTGGTGCTGGAGAAGACTCTTGAGAGTCCCTTGGACTGCAAGGAGATCCAACCAGTCAATTCTAAAGGAAATAAATCTTGAATATTCATTGGAAGGAGTGACGTTGAAGCTGAAGCTCTAATACTTTGGCCTCCTGATGTGAAGAGCTGACTCATTGGAAAAGACCATGATGCTGGGAAAGATTGAGGGTTAGAGGAGAAGGGAGCAATAGAGGATGAGATCATTGAATGGCACATGGACATGAATTTAAGCAAGCTCCAGGAGATGGTGATGGACAGAGAAACCTGATGTGCTGCAGTTCATGAGGTGGCAAAGAGTCGGACCTGACTTAGTGACTGAACAAGAACACCACCAACAAATGCAACAAATGCAACAAACAAAAAACATTTCATCACAATATCCTGCTTTATCAAGCAATATTTTGATAACATATTCCTTCAGTCATTATAAACTTCCTAAAATACAAAAGAAATTAACACTGGAAGAAAGCTTGCTATACCAGATACTGTGGTCAGAACTCTGTATTTTGGTGGTTATACTATGGCACATCACAGATCATCCACCTCATTTCCACTATCTTGCCTATAGTAAACTCTACTTCCTGCACTGCCACCTAAGCCATCAGGAATACCGTATATACACTATAAATCAATCCACACTCCCATTCTCCCAAAAGATCATTAATCTCCCATTTTATCCATTCCATTTCTTCCATAACACCCCATTTCAGATCCTCATATTCCAAAGGCACTTCCAGGGCTATAATTCAAGAAAAGTTCAGTATATTAATGCTGTGTGTTATTCTTATCTTTAGACAAGGCTAGCTACTGCTACTTCAGGTGTCATTAAGTTTACATCTGCTTTTCCTGTTGTTCTGCCATCCGCTCCAATATCAGTATGAACTAGTATTGGACTTAGTGCTGAGAAGAAATTAACAATATCATTTTCAGTTGAATGAACATGTATCCTCTCATGTGTACAATATGACCACCATGAAAATCTGAACTTAGACAAGCAGCTCCACCATAGCCATAAACTCCCATACTTTTCCTTCTCTCATTTAAGCATCAAAACCACCATTTCCTTAGTGAGAATTATTAGAGCACCATAGTCATCACAACCTCCATAACCTTATTGGGAAAGAAAAAGCCAGGACAGCTGCCAGAAATATAACAAGTATCTTCTTTTCATCACCCATCTTCCACCTCTGATGCAGCGTGATATTTTGATGACTATTTGATCTGGAATAAATGACCCCTTTCATCTCACTGGTAATTTTACATAGCCAGCAAAATCTGCTGAAATTTCAAGACAGGAAGTTTGAGAATATGCCAGATAGTAAGTAGGATAGTGTTAATGACATACACAGTCCTACAAAACTATGATACAAATATAAAATGGTATTTGATGATCATTTAAAAAGTGAAATTTTAATTTTTTACCAAGCAAGGATATAGTTGGACTTCTGAAGTCAGTGCAGCAATCGATTGCATAGGATTTGTGCATCATATAATTCAATGTTGTAGAAAACTGGATTGAGCCTTGTTTTTTAAATTTATGTAACATTTCATATTATATACTGCTGAGATCACCTAACTGACTAGGCTCAAGTACTTTTATTTCTTTAATATTTATCCGTCTTTCATATATAAATATAAAAATACACACAAACATTTTACTTGTTTCCCATCTAACATTTTTAAAACATTGGTATTTTGCTCTCTTCATTTGATGTTCTCTTATGTGGCTCCACATTTTATCCTCAGCGCCAGATTATCCTTTAGACAAGAGAGCTAAGAATCTGAAGGATATTCATTTTTGAGGATTTAGATTTCCAAATGATCAATAATTTATAATGACTCAAGTACTGAAAGTTATCAGAATCCATTAACTTCTCAAATAAAATTTCCTTCATATGAAAAAGCATTTCCTCTTATCTCTAAAAAATTGTTAGTCTCAATATTTTGGAGACTAGTACAGAGCTGAAGAGCATTTTTCTAAGATTGAGTTTCTGTATTGTGTGTGTGTGTGTGTGTGTGTGTGTGTGTGTGCGTGCATGAGTGTGAGTGGTGTGTTGTGCATGCATACTCTAACGTACTCATCTGTGCCTCTTTGTGGTGGTAAAATATTTTCTTTCCCCTTTACAAATAAAAATGTCTTATTCTAAAGAAGATACATAAACTATCAAATGCAATGTGATGTTTTTGTTAAATAATAAGCAACAGAAGCATACAGAAATAAATATTTCTCATGGAGATAAAATATATACAACTATAAAATCATAAATATACTGGAGAATTATAATATGAATTTGTAAATTGTATGCAAATAGCTTGAAACCAGATCTATAAAGACATAAATAAAGCAACAAGACTGAAAGGTTTATATGTTGGCTTGTTTATAGAGTAGCACAAACATTTTTCTTTTTTAATTGGCAATTAATTTTCGGCAGCCATCTAGGTACTTTCATGTCAAATTACTTTTCCTACACTAAACAAGATTAGGCATCCAAGCAGCAAAGCACTTACATGAAAAGTGAGAAACTGACTGTCAAGTGGATATTTTCCACCTATAACCAATTAAAATGTTTCTTTTTTTGATGAATGGGTGTTGTAATTTCTCGTTTTGTATTTTTACCTAAGTACATACCTGTGTAACATCTCAGTTCACAAGGGCTCAAAAAGATGGGTGTTGATATTTCTGTTATTTCTTTCATGCATCTACTTTTAGAATGAAATGAAGGCACATTTTAGTAAAACAGTTTTATTATGCTACTGCACACAAAAATACATCAACAGTATATGTACAAGTGCATATATATATGTTTGTGAAAATATATATACACACATGTGTTTTTAAGCAATAATTAAACCTCAAATATATTTCTATTAGAAGATTTTAGCTTTTCAGTCCCCTGTAGATTATAATTTTACATTGAAATGTAAAGATACCTGTATTTAAAAATTAGAACCTTGACACATAAGGTAAAAAAGTAATGTATTATTGATAATCTTCAAATGAATGACATAAAAAGGAAAATATTGATTTTTTGGAAGATGTCTCATTTTTCTTACTTCACAGAAGACTGATGCAGGTTCATGAGCCTATCAATATCATTTGAATTAATGCATATTCCTTACTATTGATTGCTTTAACAATGATTGTCATAACTGATTTATGGGCACTTATGCCTGTTAAATATTTTAAGAAGTAAATATCAGATTTGTATGTATAAGTAGATTGACTTGAATAAACAAGGTTGGATGTTAACATTATGCCTTTTGATGTAAGCCATATTATAATACATCATGCAAGATGCATTTTTGAGAGAGTAGCAAAAATTCAACTAAAAGTTAATATTAGATCACAATTGCTTACTAGAATTAGGTGCAGAATTCTCTCTAATAATTAAAAAAAGCACCTTAACTTGAAGGTAGCGATTCTCAAGTTACTTGGAAATATACATAACTTCTATGAGAAAAATAAACTAGAACACAAAATTTGAGTATCATTTTAATGTTTAAAATGGATTTGTTCCTAATGCTTAGAATAAGTCAGAACATAGGACTACAATTCTTAATTTTAGTTTCCTATGGTGACTGATATACAATATTCCCCAAATAATTGAGAAAAGATGCTATGAAATGGGATACAAAGTAGGGGGATAGATGTCTATGTAACTCTTTATTTAACATGACTATCTTTGACTTGAGAAATTATATGTGATAGCTACAGTTATTTACCAAGGCACCTACTAAAAAAGTTTACTGAATTATCACATATGTACCATATATTCACTAGCTTTAAGAGTACAAATCAATGATTTTTATTATTCTTTGTTGTTTATTTGTGCAAACATTTTTGTGCTATAACTTTAGTGTATTCTATTATCCCCAAAACATACTTGTTAGTCACTGCTGTCACTTCCTATTTCCAACTCTAGTCTCAGAAAATTGTTAATATACTTACTATCTCTAAAGATTTGTTTTTTTCTGGATATTTCACATAAATATGCTCATGCATGCCTGCTCAGTGCTATTGGACTCTTTGAGACCCTGTAACCATTAGCCTGTCAGGCTCCACTATCCATATTATTTTCCCAACAAGAATACTGGAATGGGTTGCCATTTATTCTGTCAAGGGATCTTCTTGACCCATGGACTGAACCAGTGTCTCCTGTATTACAAGTGGATTCTTTGTTGCTGAGCCATGAGGAAAACCCTTTTACGTAAATAAAATCATACATAACGTGGTCTTTTGCATCTGGTTTCTTTCATCCAGCATATTACTTTGAAAGTTCATCCATGTTGCAGCATGTATCAGCATTTCATTCATTCGTTACTGGCAGATACTATTTCATTGTAGGTGTAACTACATTTTTTTTATACATTCATCAGCAGATGGATATATGCATTGTTTTGGGCTATTACAAATGTCATTTCTGTGATCTTTCATGTAAAAAACCTTTACATGGTCATATGTTTTCTTTTCTCTTGTGTAGTTGCAGTTCATTCAGTTCAGTCGCTCAGTCATGTCCGACTCTTTGTGACCCCATGGATTGCAATACTCCAAGCTTCCCTTTCCATCACCAACTTCCAGAGCTCGTTCAAACTCATGTTGATTGAATTGGTGAGGCCATCAAGCCATCTCATCCTTTGTTGTCCCCTTCTCCTCCTGCCTTCAATTCTGCCCAGCATCAGGGTGTTTTGCAATGAGTCAGCTCTTCATATTAGGTGGCCAAAGTATCGGAGTTTCAGCTTCAGCATCGGTCCTTCCAATGAATATTCAGGACTGATTTCCTTTAGGATGGACTGGTTGTATCTCCTTGCAGTCCAAGGCACTCTCAAGAGTCTTCTCCAACACCACACTTAAAAAGGATCAATTTTAGGCACTTAGCTTTCTTTATAGTCCAACTCTCACATCCATACGTGACTACTAGGTGGACTAGATGGACTAGATTGACTAGATGGACATTTGTTGGCAAAGTAATATTTCTGCTTTTTTAACATGCTGTCTAGGTTTGTCATAGCTTTTCTTCCAAAGATCAAGTGTCTTTTAATTTCATGGCTGTAGTCACCATCTGCAGTGATTTTGGACCTCCCCCCACCGCCCCAAATAAAGTCTTTCCTTGTTTCCATTGATTCCTCATCTATTTGCCATGAAATTATGGGACCAGATGCCATGATCTTAGTTCTCTGAATGTTGAGTTTTAAGCCAACTTTTTCACTCTCGTCTTTCACTTTCAACAAGAGGATCTTTAGTTCCTCACTTTCTGCCATAAGGATGGTGTCATCTACATATCTGAGGTTATTGATATTTCTCCCAGCAGTCTTGATTCCAGCTTGTACTTCATCCAGTGCAGCATTTCGCATAATGTACTCTGCGTATAAGTTAAATAAGCAGGGTTGACAGTATACAGCCTTGATATACTCCTNGATGCTGGGAGGGATTGGGGGCAGGAGGAGAAGGGGATGATAGAGGATGAGATGGCTGGATGACATCACCGACTCAATGGATGTGAATTTGAGTGAACTCTGGGTGTTGGTTATGGACAGGGAGGCCTGGCGTGATGCAATTCATGGGGTCACAAAGAATTGGACATGACTGAGCGACTGAATTGAACTGAACTGAACTGATACAATACTGCTTTTTACAGCATCAGACTTTACTTGTATCACAAGTCACAACCCCAACTGCGTATTGTTTTTGCTTTGGCTCCATCTCTTCATTCTTCCTGGAGGTATTGCTCCAGTCATCTCCAGTAGCATTTTGTGCACCTACCAATGTGGGGAGTTCATCCTTCAGTGTCATATCTTTTTGCCTTTTCATACTGTTCACGGAGTTCTCAAGGCAAGAATGCTGAAGTGGTTTGCCATTTCCTTCTCCAGTGGACCACATTTTGTCAGAACCCTCCACCATGACCCGTCCATCTTGGGTGGCCCTACATGGACGGCTCATAGCTTCATTGAGTTAGACAAGGCTCTGGTCCATGTGATCAGATTGGTTAGTTTTCTGTGATTTTGGTTTTCAGTCTATCTGCTGTCTGATGGAAAAGGAGAAGAGGCTTATGAAAGCCTCTCAATGGAAGAGACTGACAGAGGGAAACTGGATCTTGTTCTGATGGACCATGCATAGTAAATCTTTAATCCGACTTTCTATTGATGATCTGTGCTGTGTTCCTTTCCTGTTATTTGACCTGAGGCCAAACCATTGTGGATCTAATAAAGATAATGTCCCATGCAAAAGGTCCCATGCATGCGTTGTTACACTCAGGGACCCCAACCCTGCAGCAGGCCACTGTCAACCCACTTCTCCACCAGAGACTTCTGGTTACTCACAGGCAAGTCTGGATCAGTCTCTTGTGGGGTTACTATTCCTTTTTCCTGGGTCCTGCTGCACACAAGTTTTTGTCTATGTCTTCCAAGAGTCTGTTTCCCCAGTTCTGTGTAAGTTCTGGTGGCTCTAGGGTGGGGTTAATGGTGACCCCTTCCAAGAGGGCTTACACCATACCTAGGTCTACTGCACCCAGAGCCCTTGCCCCTGTAGCAGTCCACTGGTGACCCATACCTCCTCAGTCCAGTTCAGTCAGTTCAGTTGCTCAGTCATGTCTGACTCTTTGTGATCTCATGGACCACAGCACGCCAGGCCTCCCTGTCCATCGCCAACTCCCAGAGTCTACCCAAACTCATGTGCATCGAGTCAGTGATGCCATCTAACCATCTCATCCTCCTTCGTCCCCTTCTCCGTCTGCCTTCAACCTTTCCCAGCATCAGGGTCTTTTCAAATGAGTCAGCTCTTCGCATCAAGTGGCCAAAGTATTGGAGTTTTAGCTTCAAAATCCATACCTCCTCAGGAGACGCTCAAAAACAGTTCTGTCTCAGTCTCTGTGGGGTCTCTGGGTCCTGGTGCACAGAAGGTATCTTTGGACCTTCTGAGTGTCTCTGGTGGGTATGGGGTTTGATTCTAAACATGATTTTGCCCCTCCTACCATCTTGTTGCGGCTTCTCCTTTGCCTTTGGAAGTGAGGTGTCGCCTCAAAATCAGCAATGTAGAGTTGGAGAAAATGAGAAAAAACAATAGACTGGCCATCTTGCAGTGATATACAAGAAGAGGGAACCCTGTAAGATTATGCTTTTTGTAAGGGAAGGCAATGTGTTGTGGATCAAATGCCACACACTCTCATTGTTATTACTAAGATTCAGTACATTTTGTTGAATGAATCTTTTTTTCTATTTGCTGTATATCCTTAGGATAATTTACAATGACTTAAATTATTTTTTGAAATAAAATTCTCTGGATATAAATGGTTGATGAGTAAAGTGTCTATTGTGCTCCTTCTTCTGTAATTTCAGAAGAAGTCAGTCTCTTAAGGAACTTACTTTTAAAGCTAATGATTTTGTTTTTATTATCAAAAAGCAAAATTATTCATTTGAGACATAAACACTTTAGGGACTCAAGTATATTACAAGCTTTTGTAAATATTACTAAATACACTGAAATATTTCTTTTAAAACTAATATCTTCATAATTAAAATGGTCAAATGACAATCCTTTATCAACCATTATAATACACATAATGCCATTATAGCATTTTTTTCTTCTAAAGAGTCTTCATTTAATTGTTCTTGATAAAATATCATTTGCTGTCATAACACCAAAATCATTCTGAGTGTAAATTTTAATTGATAATCTATAGTCTAATTGCTAATTCCATTCCACACTAATTTATAATTCGACTTATGTCATAAATATGAATGTGTAGTTTTGAATAATATACTATCATGCATTTGTTCAAGGAGAGCCTTTAATTACTTCCATTATTTCTGGTCTTCCGGTGTAGGTGGGAGAAATTTGGGTAACCCTTTGGATGCTACCACTGTTTTATGTGTCAAAATTGGATTAGATACTATGCATAATGCAAATAACCATGTAATTATTTTGAATTTACAATGTATTTACTATGTAATTGCATAGTAAGTACCATATAATTACAAGATGATTACATGATTATTTCTGCCTTTTACACAGCTTTAAAAGCAAAAGATTTTGTTGCAATTATTATTGGCATTTATTGGTAAGTGTTACATAGTAGGGAACAAAATATTTATCATATAATCAACCAACTAAGGAACTGATATTGACTCTTTTCACTTGCAAAAATTATATTTAAAGTTATTTTAGTGAACCTAAAATTGCTTTAAAATGAATTTTATTAATTAAAGAATTTAATGCACTTGAAGTTAAACATGAATACAGTCACAGTTTGATATCTCTCAAACAGTTGATCATTGTATACACCATTCTGTTTAACTATTGTTATTGTGCATTTTTATTTGAGATTTTGAGTTTCAGGTTAATTTCTTTGAATATTCCAAGAACATCTTAAATGACCAATATAAAGAGAAACTCAAGAGATAAATGTGCTATTTCACTTTTTGACTTTTTACTTAAAAATGTCCATACTTATGATAATAAAACATATTATGCTTCTAAAAATTCTTGACTAATACATTTTGCAATTATAAAATTTATATATTTTATATTAAAGGATTATTAAGTTCTGTTCAACTCAGTTGCTCAGTCGTGTTCGATTCTTTGCGACCCCATGAATTGCAGTACGCCAGACCTCCCTGTCCATCACCAACTCCTGGAGTTCACTCAAACTCACATCCATCAAGTCGGTGATGCTATCCAGCCATCTCATCCTCAGTCGTCCCCTTCTCCTCCTGCCCCCAATCCCTCCCATCATCAGAGTCTTTTCCAATGAGTCAACTGTTCACACGAGGTGGCCAAAGTACTGGAATTTCAGCTTTAGCATTATTCTTTTCAAAGAACACCCAGGACTGACCTCCTTTTAGTGTTACATGAAAGCTGGAGACATTGTACACATTTTCTGCACCCTCTACATTCTCTGCTTCCACTATTATTAACATCTTGTGTTATTTTGGTGCAATTATTATAATAAATGTATTAGTACTGATACATTATTGTTAACTAAAGTCCATCATTTATTCTGATTTCCTTGGAAATGAAAAGTGAAAGTAAAGTTGCTCAGTAGTGTCTGATTTCCTTAGTTTGTAACAAGTGTTCTTTTTCTGTTCTAGGATTATATTCATGATGCCACATTATGTTCAGTAGTGATGTCTATTTAGTATCTTCTTGGATATGACAGTTTTTCAGATTTTCCTTGTTTTTGATGACCTTGAGAGTTTGAAAGAGTGTTGGTTAGGTATTTGTAGAATATCCTTCAAATGGGATTTGCTTCATGTTTCTCTCATGCTTAGGTGATAGCTATGTGTTTGGGGAAGGAAGATCACAGGCGAAAAGTGCTAATATAATCACATCATATCAAGAGTACATAATATAAGCATGATTTATCACANGTAGAATATCCTTCAAATGGGATTTGCTTCATGTTTCTCTCATGCTTAGGTGATAGCTATGTGTTTGGGGAAGGAAGATCACAGGCGAAAAGTGCTAATATAATCACATCATATCAAGAGTACATAATATAAGCATGATTTATCACAGTTGCTGTTAACCTTAACCGCCTGGATGAGGCTGTGTTTGTCAGAGTTCTCAACTCTAAAGTGACTTTTCTTTTTTTTAAATCCCTTTTCCTTGCTATAATCTTGGAAGAAGTTCACTACGCACAGCCCACAATTAAACATAGGAAAGTTATACTCTAACTCCTTGAGGGCAAAATAGCTACATAAATTATTAGATATTCTTTTACACAGCAGATACATCTCTTCTCTTCCACATAGTTATTTGTTCAACCATTTATTTATATCTGTATGGACTCATGCATATTTATTTTAGATTTTGGTTTATAATCTAACACTGTTTTTAGTTTGTTGCTCAAATTTTTCCAGCATTTGCCCCAGGATGCTCTCTTGATTGGCTCCTGTGTTCCTTAGACATATTGAATATTGTAAAAATTTTGAGCAATTATGTGTAAAGTTGTTATGTTTTGTATGCAAATTTTTATGTGAAATTAACTATCATATCTCTTGAGTAAATATCTAGAACTGTGATTGTTGAAGTGTATGGTAAGGCTATACCTACTTTTTTCAGAAACTGACAAGCTGTCTTCTAAAGTGACTATATATTTTATATTGACACCAATAATAAAGGAGAGTTGCTCTTGCACCACATTATTGTCAGTCATTGGAATCATAGTTTCTTGGATTTTAATCACTGAAATGGGCTTCCCTCGTGGCTCAGCTGGTTAAGAATCTGCCTGCAATTCTGGAGACCTAGGTTTGATCCCTGGGTTGGGAAGATCCCCTGGAGAAGGGAAAGGCTACCCACTCCAGTATTCTGGCCTGGAGAATTCCACGGAATGTATAGTCCATGAGGTTGCAAAGAGTTGGAGACAAACAAGGGACTTTCACTTCAAACACTGAAATAGATATACAGGGTTGTGTCACTGTTGTTTTAATTTACAATTATTACAAATTATATCACACATTTTTCATAAATATATTTGCCATCTATGTATCATCTTTGATAAGACATTTGTTAGATCATTTGCTTATTTTAAAATTATTTTCTTATTGCTGTG
>SJYV01022790.1:1629986-1641093 GCA_006410875.1 Neotragus pygmaeus
TAATTATATTTCTGAAACCTGAGGAGAGAGAAAGAAAACTTTTAGTTTTTTAGTCTCTGTATATTGAGAGTCTTTGTCATTATTAAGTACTATCTTTTTCCAAAATAATACATTACCCATTTGCCTTTCCCTATAAAGTTTACCTAATCAAATATTCCATGGAAAGAAAGAGTAAGTTTTACTTCTTAATATACCCTTCTAAGGTTGTAATGATGAGTTATTTTTTTATTATATTTTTTCCTTTCAATCATAATGTTGATATAATAAGAAACTGAAAAATCTATAATGCAGTGTGGAATGTTGAATGGAATTTAGTTTAATTGGTTTTTAAAAACAGAGAAAATCACCAAAAAAACCCAATAATTTTTAGAATGCTTTTTTTTTTTTCGCCCTAGAATGCTTTGCATAGACTGCTCATTCCCTCAATCTGTCAGCCTGAAATGACTTTTCCTTCTTTTTCCTTTTGTTCTACAGATATTTTTCTCACCCTTCAAGACCTGAGTTTAAATATCACCTTGTCCCATAAAATTCTGCCCATACTTCATTATAACCTATGTAACATATGACTTTATCATAATCTGTCTAAATGTTACCTTCTCCCTCTAGGCTGTGAAAACCTTGAAGACAGGAAATGTGTCCTGTGCTATTATTTAATGAAGAAACACTATTTATAATTATAATGACATGAAAGAGATGAATTTGACTATGTGCTTTAAAAACAAGCCAAAATTAATAAGATAAAGGGTAGATGGAAATGTAAATCCTTATGGTTGTGTTCAAAACAGCAATTTCCCAAGGACAGGAAGAGAAAGGACCAACTTAACTACAGTTCATATAAAATGGCTTATGAGATTTTGTTAACTACTCAGCATGTGAGTCAACAATGTAACATGGCTGCCAAAACAAGCAATAAGCCCAGTGAAAATGTTTCACTTTGCCAGACTCAATAAACATTATTTTGCTGTTCTGATGGTCTCTAATTAGGATAATTAAGAGCTGAAGTGTCAACATTGGCCCATCTACTAATTTCCTGATTGTTCATGGACTTTAGCAACTCCACATTTTTTTTGCTCTGCATTCTAACACTCTGGCCATTTTACTCTGCATAATAAAGATCTATGACTGACTCTTAGTTGCTTTGATACATGTATTAGACAATTTCTATCCATATAGATGATGTGATAAGATATGCAGTCTTAAGAACTATCAAGAGGTATTGACTATTTTGCTTTAATAGTAGTTCTATTTTCAGCCAGATGGTGGCTTTAATGATTTCTGATCAGCATTATATTTGATATAATAAGCAAAAAAAGTATAGACAGGTTACAACATTGTTTAAATAGAGGAAAATTAGATAATGAAAAGTCTTAGGGAATTTTCTATTTAAAAATATTTAAAAATATTTCATTATACTATTAGCATAGTCTCTTATCATGGAAATAAAGAAAAATCTTTCCAACTTTATTTTCCTCAAATTTCAGGTCAATATCATCTCAAATCATGGTGTAAATTGTCTCATCTCCTGACTGAGGCTCTGTGTGTACATGCTTTATTCATCTCAGCCCATATATGATTTGCTGCTGATGCTAAGTCATTTCAGTCATGTCCGACTCTGTGAGACCCCATAGACGGCTGCCCACCAGGCTCCCCATCCCTGGGATTCTCCAGGCAAGAACACTGGAGTGGGTTGCCATTTCCTTCTCCAATGCAGGAAAGTAAAAAGTGAAAGTGAAATTGCTCAGTTGCGACCCCATAGACTGTAGCCCACCAGGCTCCTCTGTCCATGGGATTTTTCAAGCAAGAGTACTGGAGTGGGATGCCATTGCCTTTTCCGATGTATGATTTGATGTTCCTCTTATCATTAAAAACACAAATCCTTTATTTCACCTGTTCTGCTGCCTTCATCTCAAATGTAAAAGTCTTAGATCAAGTTCCTAAGAAACAAAACCTGAAACAGGAGTCTGAGTGCACATAATCCACTGAGGGAGAACTTTTCAAGAAAATTTTCAGAAAGGGGATAGACTAGATTAAGGAAGGGAAAGTGCCATGTAAGAATGTGGATTTAGATCAAGTCTAATCTTTGTCTCACCTATTTGGTGGAAGGGAGATGTTCAGAAAACAAACAGCTCTGCTGCACTCTCCACATGTAAAGAAAGAGGTTCAGCATTTAAGACACCAAATCAGGAAGTCACTGGCTGTGTGGGTTTCCCCTGAGTTTGGGCAGGTGTGTATAACTTCTGCTGTAAGGTAACTCCAACCAGACAGGACAATTTTCCATAGAGGAATGGTGTCTACTATTTTGTAGCAGCAAACCAAGCAGCTAAACATGAACTATGAACACAAAATTAGAAAGTTTTGTGTCCCAGTCAGCTGGGACATTGTTCAGGCACAGCTTACCTAAAATTCTCTTGTCAAAATTCCTGAGACAATTGACAATAGGAAAGTTATTGGGAAAATTATGGCCTCTGGCATGGATACTGCAGTTAGTACCAAGGTTGTAACTAATACCTTCGCTTCATTTTTTTCACCCCCTACCCCTTCCAGATTCCCGTCACTCTTGGGTAAAACCTCTGCTGGACTAGAGACTGGCAAAATAGGTTGATTCAGACTCCAGTTTTGCAGTCTTTTGGTATCTGGGCCTCAGGTTATCATGTACTATCAGACGCAGATGCTGAAATTGCTAATTTACAGGTAAAATTGGTCATGTGAGTACCACCAGCTGCCTCACTTGTCATATGAATATCAAATGCATTTTTTCCTCCCTTATTTGCAAAAGCAACAGTCCTACCTTTTAATAAGAATCAGGGTCAATTATCTCTGACAGACTGTATAATGGCATATGAAGCCAAAAGAGACCTCTATTAGTCCTATATTCAGTTTTACTATATCCCTTGTTGGAAGGATCATTCTTCTGAGAATGGAGACCTCTGGATTCACAGATCCTAGAGTTTCAAGGAAGAGATCCATGAATTCATCAAGTGAATGGCATAGGTAAGTGGGGTCTTATGGGCTGCAGACCCATATGTGTTACTCAAGAAATGTTAAGACCCAGTGCTTCAGAATGTGGCTGGATAAGGATAAGGACTTATTTCAGGATAAGGACTTTAATAAGGCAATTTTGATGCTATGGGGGGGGGTGGTTTGCTAATCTAATCTTACCAGCAGTTTTATAAAAGAGGAAATTTGGACCCGAAAAGAGATACTGAGCATGTGCATGTCCTAAGAAACACCTATTTGAGGACCTGGTAAGAAGTTGGCCACCTACAAGCCAAGGACAGAGACCTCAGAAGAAAGCAATCCTACTGGCACCTTTATTTTGCATTTCTAGCATCAAGAACTGTGAAAAATAACTGTCCATTATTGAAGTAACCCAATTTGAGGTATTTGCTATGGCAGCCCTATCACAGGGCCACTTTTGCTTTTATAATTTTTGCTCCACATGCATATTCTGTCTATGGGGGCTACAATAGCACATAATGCTTATATTTTAAGGATTATACCTCATTCTGAAGATTAGCCTTCTTTCTTGGCACTGTTATATTTCTTCATCTTTTTTAGGTTAGTCTACTGTTCTTTAGAAAGTATCTGAAAGATAATCTGTTTGGTAGTGAGACCAGTGGATCTCATGGTTGGAAGCACACTACCATTTTAACTTCATTGTGAAGTAAGTTCCTTGGTGCAAGGTGACATACTGTGATAAACCCTGTAAATGAGAAATAGCATTTATAGAATGGGAGAAGATCTGGAAAATATCTGCCCATAAAGCTATTAAACAGAACAAATTCTTCATAACTGTCAGTTCTCCAAAGTAAAAAAATACAACAAAATTGTTAAACATTTAATTATTAAGAAAAATTATTAAAACTTATATAAGAATAGTGGTGATCTATGGGATTTTGGCATAAAACAGATCCTAACCCTGCTCCTGAACTATTAGAAATAGCTTTCTTGGAATTGAGAAAGCCATAGAAACGATCAATTTTATTGCCAGGCAGCACCAGTTTGATTAGTAGCAGAGCACATAAAAACTCCATAACCACGATCATTGCTGAAAGCCTTATTGATCTTGCTGGTCATCAATCCCTACCTGAATTTGCGATACTGGTTGGACCAAGCAATAGGTAAGATAACCCTAGGAGTTACCCAGGAGATTTGGGAGAATGAGACTGTCATAGTGGGCTTGATAAGCTACCACATATTGTAGGTGGTCTCAAAGGCTGTGCATATGTATTCACAAGGATACATAGAAACTTAGGAAAAACTGGAGAGGGCCTTATTATGTTTCTAGATGAACATGAGACCATGTGCAAGTGTGTAAAAGACCTGACAAGACCCAGTAAAAGGTAAAAGCTGGGACATATTTGTAAACTGCCTGACATATGAATGTACAACTTAATCTTTACACAAAAGAGTCACAAATAGTGGAAATTTTACTGAATCAAGGTGTTCAAGCACTATCTCTAGCCAGTCATTTCTTAGTTACTAAATTACACTAGTCCACATGTGATCAATAGGATCTCAATAATAATAAATGTAAACAAATAGATACACTAAAATGGGAGATCATTGACTACACACTTCAGAACAGGCAAATTCAATAGAATTAGTTCAGGTAAGTAGATACAAATATAAACAAATAACAAGAAACTACAGATTTAGTAGGGAGGAGCACCAGAATCCAGAGTTGCTACAACATATTACTTAAAATGTTGAGCCTTCAACAACAGATTGTGAGGCATGTGAAGAAACAGGGATATGTGACACATGCATAAGAATAAAAAATCAATTTTAACTATTATTTACTCAAGTCCATATATTAGACTTCACAAAGACATTAGGAAAGCTACTATAATATATTCAGGGAATTAAAGGAAAGCATTTAAAGAACTAAAGGGAAGTATAACAGTGACTCATCAAAGAGCGAATATCAATAAAAAGAAATTTTAGAAAAGAAGCCAGTGGGAATTCTGGTATTAAAAGTACAAATATTGAAAAAAAAATCATAAGAAATATCTAAAATGAAGACACAAAATATGAAAATCAAGATTAAAAGAAGGGCCATCACTATTAACTCTAAAGAAATGAAAATAATTATAGAGAAATGATAAGAAAAAGTTTCTGTCAATAAATTAGAAAATTTAGATGAAATATAAAAATTACTAGAAAGAAACAACTACCAAAACTGACTCAAGAAGAAATTGAAAATCTGAATACATTTGTAACAAGTAAATAAATTAAGTTAGCAATTACAAATCTCACATGATAGAATTAGTTATTTTATAAAAGAAGCAGCAGAGAGCTTCCTTGCTCCTTCTGTCATTTGAATACACAACAAGAGGATAGTTATCTATGAACCAGGAAGTTGACTTTCACCAGAAACCAGATCTGCTTTTTCCTTTGTCTTAGACTTCCCAGCCTCCAGAAGTATGAGAAATAAACTTGTGTTGTTTATAAGTCACCCAATCTATGGTATTCTGTGCTGAAGAGTTGAGTATGGCCAGGCAACCATTTGCTAAGAATATTAATATGGGTGTGAATCACAGTCCTAAACAGCCATTTCAACAGAAACCAGGTTCCGTTCTAACACATGAGGGAAGAATGACCCAAAAGTGACTGGGACTACCATTTCAGTTTTAAAAAAGGAGGATGATTGCCTTTTTTTCAACAGGTAAGATGTGTTCTTCCCTAAGCCATAGGGGTGAGGCAGCTCAGGGTCTTGGTTGACAATCCTTGCTCAAAAACTGAAGGAGAAAGATACTTAACCCATTAGGTACAGAATGGGAGACAATCTCCTCCAATCTCCTCCACTGTGTCCCACAAGCAGGACCTTGACCTGGATGGTAAGGCAGAGCATCAAGCCAAAGAGGATTATTCAGGTGCCTTAAGATCTCATGTGGAATTTGCCTTGTAGCTTGAACTTACTTGGGACCTGATCCCCTTATTTCTTTCTTATATCCTCTTTTGGAATGAGAATGTCTATCATACGCCTGTCTAACTATTGTATTTTCAAAGCACACAACTTGTTTGATTTCATAGGTTCAAAGCTGGAGAGCAATTTGCCTCAGGATGACCCCTACCTCGAGTCTCACACATTTGTGATTTGGATGATATTTCAGTGAGACTTTGGGTTTTAGGCTTTAGAGTTATTTGCAGGCTATTGGCATGCACTGAATGTATTTTGCATGTGAGAATAACATAAATTTGAGGGGCTTCCCTGGTGGCTCAGAGGTTAAAGCATCTACCTCCAATGCAGGAGACCCAGGTTCGATTCCTGGGTTGGGAAGATCCCCTGGAGAAGGAAATGGTAACACACTCTAGTATTCTTGCCTGGAGAATCCCATGGATGGAGAAGCCTGGTAGGCTATATATAGTCCATGGGGTCGCAAAGAGTCGGACACGACTGAGTAACTTCACTTCCACTAAATGTTATGTTTCTCTGAAATCCATGTGTTGAAATCCTACTTTCAGTCTAATTATATTAGGAAGTAGGGCTTTCAGGAAGTGATTAGATCATGAGAATGGAGCCCCATCCATGGATCCCCCATGGATGGACTGCCCCTGTAAAAGAGATCCCAAAGAGCTTCCTTATTTCTTCCATGTAAGGCTATAATAGGAGAACCATCAGCAAACCAGGAAGAATGTCCTCACCAGACACTGAATCTGCTGACAACTTAGTTTTGGACTTCCCAGCCTCAGAACTGTGAGAGATGAATTTCTGCTCTTTATGAGATGCCCCGTGTGTGGTTTTCTGTTATAGTCACCTGAAAGGATTAAGATACAACTTAAAATGAGTATGATTCAGACTACTTAGTTTTATAAATAAAAGTAAATAATGATTTGTCTTTTATCTGACCCCATGGTGATCTTTCTTAGAATTCAGTGCCCTTACATCAGTTTGTTTTTCTAAATAAAGAAGCTTCTTTGTTTTCTTGTTGCAAGTTTCTTTCCTTTTCTGATAAATTGTAAAATTTAAACCCATCCATGGTATAATAGATATTTGCATTTTAACATGATTTTGAAGCACATTTCCGTTTCTGTGTGCTACAGACAAATGACCTCAAGCTCAGAATAGGACTTGGTCACTGAGATTTGGCTCTGTTCGAATTTAATTTGATTTTAGAAATACATTTATCTGGCTTCTTTTAAGTGTAAAGAAATATGTTATACTTTTAGAGGGATGGAATTGAATAAAGTATATCATCTTCTGCCTTCACACAGCTGCAGTGTAGGCCATGTTGAATTAGAGGCTTATCAAGCACTATTGGCATTGATTGCTGGTATTTCCAGAGATGACTGTCTGAGGCTCATGCTTTTAATTTTCCACCTCCAAAATGTTAATTACTTGAATTTACATTACTTAGTTTGGTGCCATACAGCAAAGATACCTCTTTAAAGCCATCGTTCTGAGATCGAGTTTCTTGGGTTTTGTCCTTAAATTAGTGTCAGTAAAACCAAGATAAATACTGAATGGACAATGCTGTGGTCCTAGTCTCTGAAGTGCCCATGACTGATAGTTGGTGGTAGAAGAAAGGTGTATTTTGCATTCAAGGGTCCTGATTTTTCTTAGACAACAATGTGGTGTCTGAGGGATTCAATCTCTGAACCTGTATTATATATATCTTGAATATCAAATGAGCAGTGATACTCAATATTTCTTTAAAATTTTTTAAATATGACATTAAACTCATAAAGGAAAACTGGGTGATTATTAAATCAATTAATCAAAAATCAATTATTTAATGGATATTCTTTGTTCAGGAAAACGAAGCTTATTTTTTCTGTTACACAAAATTCACAATGAATTGATGTTGATAGTGCTTAATATATATGTTCTTCTTTGCATTTTCCAGTGTATTTCAACCTTCATTTTATGCTATTTAGTCATTGCAGCAGTGTTTTCTCCTTATGAGTAAACACATATTTAAGATTTTTTTTTAAATCATAGAGACAGCAAATTGTAGTATAAGGAATCAAACTCACATCTTCTGATTACAAGGCTTCAATATTTAAACAAAACAAAACAAACAAAGGACTTCAAAAGCTAACACCAGGAAGAGACTGGTACTCTCATTCCCTGAGGCTTCAAGGATGAAGCCGAAGTCCTGCCAATTCTAACTGTCTCATTTATTCAAAGGGATAGAATAGAAAGCTCAGAAATCTTTGGGGACCCACTCTAACGGCACCAGATTTGGCACTAGAAGCATCCCTAAAGCACAGATTGTAGCAGGAGCAAGGGAAGGGAAGCATTTTCACTGTACCACTTGTATTTTAAGGCCTTTTTCATTATGATTTTATTAAAGTGTTTTCAGTAACTTCTAGGATCAGGACAAACTCAAGCACAGAGGCCTGTGGGATAGGGGTTATGGCAAGTTGAAGTTTGGCCTATGGACACCAAAGCATCTTCCTGGATTGTAAAAATAATAAAAACAAGTCAGATGAGGCATTTGAGGATAGTAAATCTAAAGTCTGTAACTCTGCCAAAAAAGGCAATAGAAACAGCTACATCTCTCCCAACTCTGCTGTTTGCCTTGTTGTTGCCAAATTCACCAGTGTAATGTCCATTAAAATAACATCTTTGGGAAAATAGCACAGTGACAATGTTGTCTATGAGAGCAAGGAAAACAAAAAGGAGAAAATGACTGTGTGACAATCTCTAACTGAGTAACTATGGGAAATCAAAACTTCTAAGAGAAAAATAAATCCATTAGTAGAAGAGGAGTAAATGAATAACTATCCCAAATCAAAACAAATTTAATCCTTGCATTTAACCACAGTTCAAAGACAAACAATAAAATGGATCACCATGTCTTTGATGTATGATTCAGTTAATTTCTTCATTCTTCAAAACAATAATACAGAAACTGTTGTGCATTAATGTGTGAGAGAATTCTCACTAATGACCTGATAGGCTTTCAATTGGACAGCCTCTGATTTTCCAAAATTTGATCATATAATTATTATATGCTGCTGAAGTCCTGTCTTACCTCTTTAGCTAATTATTTCCTGGAAAAGCAAGGAAAGAAAGTTTAGGTTAGCAACTCATAATAACACTAGTGACAATTTACTTTTTTTTTCCCCCACAACTTTTTATTTTGTGTTAGGTATAGCCAATTAACAATGTTGTTATCAGTTCAGTTCAGTTGCTCAGTCATGTCCGAATCTTTGCGATCCCATGAACCGCAGCACGCCAGGCCTTCCTGTCCATCAACTCCCGGAGTTTACCCGAACTCATGTCCATTGAGTTGGTGATGCCATCTAACCATCTCATCCTCTGTTTCAGTTAATGCAAAGGGACTCAGCCATACATATAGTGAAGTGAAGTCGCTCAGTCATGTCCGACTCTTTGTGACCCCATGGACTATATCCTACCAGACTCCTTTGTCCATGGAATTTTCCAGGCAAGAGTACTGGAGTGGGTTGCCATTTCTTTCTCCACAACACTGTTCCCATCCAGGCTGCCACATAACATTGAACAGAGTGTTACTTTTTCTTTTTAAATTGAAATATAGTTGATTTACATTTTTTTCTTTCTTAATTAACTAACTTTAATTGGAGGATAATTACTTTACAATACTGTGATGGTTTTTGCCATAATTTACTCTTTTATCTGCTCTCACATTCCTCAGAGCCACCAATCTTTCTTATTCCCCAGTGTCTGAAGTTTTCCTTAAATTTTACCTTTCAAAGTAACCCTGCTGTGACAAGCCTTGATGTGTGCCTCTGACCCTCTATTCTCCTTTGCAAAATACACCTTGTATTTGAACAGTTTAAGTTTTTGCAACAGTTTCTACCTAAATTCTATTTTCCATACTACATTCAAATTATCCACTATTGTTCACACTAATAACTGCCCTCCTGTGACTAGATATTGACATATTCCAGAGATCTGGTTTTTTTCTCAGCCTTAACCTTCCACAGGGTGATGCTTCTAGATAAGCCTTATTTCTGATCCCCTATTATTCAGGTGATGGATGGATGTATTTTCCTTGCCAGGTAAAATAGTACATGTGATGGTTAATTTTATGTGTCAACCTCACACAACTACAAGATACCTAGATATTTGGTCAAAATTTATTCTGGGTATTTCTGGGTGTTTTGGATGAGATTAACATTTAAATTGGTGAGCTTTTAGTAAGGAAGCATGTACTTTAAACGTGGGTGGGTCTCATCCAATTGATTGAAGGCCTGAATAGAACAGAGATACAATCTTCCCTAAGAAAGAATTCTCCAGCGGACTGCCTTTGAAGTTACTTCATCTGCAGCATCAATTCTTCCTGGATGGCCTTCAGACTTATGTTAGAACATCAAGAGGGCTGGGTTTCCACCTTGCTTAAGGTTTTGGACTTGGCAAATTCGATAATCATCTAAGAAATTTCCTTAATAAATCTTTCCCCATGTATATAAAAATTTCCTGCCTTTTTTTTTGGACAACTTTGACTGATACAATACCATTTACTTAGTAATTTACTCATATTCATTAAAGAACAATTCTATAATGTTATGGCGAAGTCTTATAAATTAAACCTACCTACACCCATTTATTTTAATGTTCATTCTCCTATGGGAATTTAATCTTGGTGCATATTAATATATTTTTATGACATTGTCACATTTCTTGACAATTTATATTTTATAGAGTTATAGATGCCTTATAAGTACTCCAGTTAACATTATACCATAAATAACTCTCACATTAGCTTTATCATAATTAGGGTTTATTATATCCATTAAAAGAAATTTATTATAATTTTCAAAAAGTTAACTTTAACTTTTTAAATTAAAAAAACTGACAATTCACCTTAATATAAATATAACTTATTATACACTTATAATAAACATATAACATAATATAATAATAATAAATATCAGTTCAGTCACTCAGTTGTGTCTGACTCTTTGTGACCCCATGAATTGCAGTATGCCAGGCCTCCATGTCCATCACCAACTCCCAGAGTTCATCCAGACTCATGTCCATTGTCGGTGATGCCATTCAGCCATTTCATCCTCTGTCGTCCCCTTCTCCTCCTGCCCCCATTCCCTCCCAGCATCACAGTCTTTTCCAATGAGTAAACTCTTCACATGAGGTGACCAAAGTATTGGAGTTTCA
>SJYV01022790.1:1645670-1744740 GCA_006410875.1 Neotragus pygmaeus
AGAGAGTATTCCAGATGACGCCAGTATTTCCATGCTACCCCTTGTGAAGACAGGATGCAAGAAAGAGAACCAGGCCTCTCTTGCTAAATGCACACCCATTGGCACATGCACTCAGAGAACACATGTGTCATGGACTGCAGATCCTGAAGTTTGAGGCCACTGACATGCCACTCCCCAGGATACACATAACAGGCATATATCATGTCTGGTTGGAAACATATCCTCCCTTGGGGGATGAGGACAAGGGTCCCAGAAGACCACAGGGGACCCAGTTGGATGAGAGCATCACATGGTGTGGCAGGCCTGGGGATGTCGCTGTGGGGGCTGGGCAAGCAGGAGTATCCAGGTGCAGAGCCCCAGGAATGTCTAAGTGGTACTCTTTTACGACCTGTATGTGCCTTAAGTAGGGGTGGTCCCTATAGGAAACAAGTGCTTGGAGTACTGACAGATACCTGTTCTGGTGCTCTTGCTCTGCCGAGACTAAACCTATTAATCGAGACTCTTCCTTCCCTGGTATGTGGCATGACTGGTCCTTGACTTTGAACAGTTTACGAAAAACCACCAGAGGCTCGTGGTCAGCGACCGAGATAAAGACTCAATTATCTCCATGATGGCTTTGAAGGGCAAGGANGCTGCAAAGAATATAATCAATTTGATTTTGGTGTTGACCATCTGGTGATGTCCATGTGTCAAGTCTTCTCTTGTGTTGTTGGAAGAGGGTATTTGCTAAGACCGGTGCATTCTTTTGGCAAAACTCTTAGCCTTTGCCCGGCTTCATTCTGTATTCCAAAGCGAAATTTGCCTGTTACCTCAGGTGTTTCTTGACTTCCTACTTTTGCATTCCACTCACCTATAATGAAAAGGACATCTTTTTGGGGTGTTACTCCATAGAACCATTCAACTTCAACTTCTTCAGCATTACTAGTTGAGGCATAAACTTGGATAACTGTGATATTGAATGGTTTGCCTTGGAGATGAACAGAGATCATTCTGTCATTTTTGAGATTGCATCCAAGTACTGCATTTCAGACTCTTTTGTTGACCATGATGGCTATTCCATTTCTTCTAAGGGATTTCTGCCCATAATAGTAGATATAAAGGTCATCTGAGTTAAATTCACCCATTCCAGTTCATTTTAGTTCTCTGATTCCTAGAATGTCGATGTTCACTCTTCCCATCTTCTGTTTGACCACTTCCAATTTGCCTTGATTCATAGACCTGACATTCCAGGTTCCTATGCAATATTGTTCTTTACAGCACTGGACCTTGCTTCTATTACCAGTCACATACACAACTGGGTATTGATTTTGCTTTGGCTCCATCCCTTCATTCTTTCTGGAGTTATTTCTCCACTAATATCCAGTAGCATATTGGGCACCTACCGACCTGGGGATTTCCTCTTTCAGTATCCTATCATTTTGCCTTTTCATACTGTTCATGATTCATGAGGTTTTCAAGGCAAGAATACTGAAGTGGTTTGCCATTCCCTTCTCCAGTGGACCACATTCTGTCAGACCTCTCCACCATGACCCGCCCGTCTTATTGGCCCCACATGACATGGCCTAGTTTCATTGAGTTAGACAAGGCTGTGGTCCTACTGTGATTAGATTGACTAATTTTCTGTGAGTATGGTTTCAGTATGTCTGCCCTCTGATGCCCTCTCGCAACACTTACCATCTTACTTGGGTTTCTTTTACCTTGGACATGGGGTATCTCTTCACAGCTGCTCCAGCAAAGCACAGCCACTGCTCCTTACCTTGGATGATGGGTATCTCCTCACAGCTGCCCCTCCTGATTTTGAACACAGAGTAGCTCCTTTTGGCCCCCCTGTGCCTATGCAGCCAATGCTCCTTGGACATGGAGTTGTTCCTCTCAGCTTCTGCCCCATTGCTATTATTGATTGGGTGGTTTACTGAGGCCCTTGGATAAACCAGTTAGTAGAATTAATAGGTGAAAATTTGTGAACATTATTCATTACTTTCTGAAAACTGTTTTATTGTATGCTTGTGATTAGAGATGGCCCAACTGATAATGATTTAATTTAGGATTTTCACTTTTCAATGGTGTGAAGGTATTAGATGAGCTTCTCAGGTGTCTCAGTGGGTATAGAATCTGCCTGTAATGCAGAAGATGCAGTAGTTGAGGGCTGAATTCCAAGGTTGGGGAGATTCCCTGAGGGAAGGCATGCCAACCACTCCAGTATTCATGCCTGGAGAATCTCATAAACAGAGAAGCCTGGTGAGCTACAGTCATTGGGTCACAAAGAGTCAGACACAACTGAAACAACTGAGCACATGTGGATGCGTGAAGGTAATAGGCATCCAGTGGAAACCATAATTCAAATTCTGAATTTTGATATTTTCTTAGGGTAATGATGTGCAGTACCATGTATACTTTTTTGTGATGCTGAGCAGCTGCTCTGAGCCCTAGCTCTTCAAGTCATCCAAGTGATCCTGAGGGTAAACAACCAATGCATTTATTAACACAAGCATTCTTGATTCACACAGCCTTAATTTTTCATTTACAATACAACATTCATCAAATTGCATGAGATTTTCAACTTTGCCATAAAATAGGCTTTCTGTTAGATGATCTTGCCTAATTTTAGGCTGACATAAATGTTCTGAGCACCTTTAACATAGTCTAGGCTAAGCTATGATGTTCAGTGGGATAGGTGTATTAAATGCAATTTAATTTAAATTATGATGTTTTCAACTTCTTGGGTTGATATAATGTAACTGTATTGAGGAAGATTGTATATACAGCACTTGATGTTGTTGTTCTCTAGCTAAGCTTTGTCTTCCTCTTTGCAACCCCATGAACTGCAGCATTCCATGGTTTCCTGTCCTTCACTATCACTTGGAGTTTTCTCAAACTCATGTCTATTGGGTTGGTGATGCCATCCAACCATCTCATCCTCTATTGCCCACTTCCCCTCCTGCCCTCAATCTTTTCCAGCCTCAGAGTCTTTTCCAATGAATTGACTCTTTGCATCAGGTGGTCAAAGTATTGGAGGTTCAGCTTTAGCATCATTTCCTCTAAAGAATATTCAGGGTTGATCTCTTTAGGACTGACTGGTTTGATCTCCTTGCAGTCCAAGGTACTCTCAAGAGTTCTCCCTAGCACCACAAGCTTTCTTTATAGTTCAACTCTCACACCGATACAGGGCTACTGGAAAAACACTATGCAACACTAGCAACAAGGTTAAAATATTTGTGTCACAGACAACATTAATATATATAATATATTGTTATTTCAAATTTTAATAAATTTGCATTTTTCCATTATAATAGGGAACATTGAATTTTGTCATAAATAAGATACAGCAAATTCATAATTATTGATATATCCTATTACTCTCTACTTTTTCCAGAGAGAAAAACTCTAACTCATTCATTTCATTGATTTTCTCTTCTACAAATAAGAATTGCATATATTTTATAGTCTACATATGTTGATATAGTATATATTGTGAAATGGTTACTACAATCAATTTAATAACAAATTATTACCTCAGTTGTTACTCCCCCTTTCTTTTTATGGTAGGAGAAATTGAGATTCTACTGTTGGCAAATATCAAACATATAACATATTATTATTAACTACAGTTATTATGCTGTGCTTTAGGTCTCCAGAATTCATTAATCATATAACTGAAATTTGTGCCTAATAACCAACATCACCCCTCTCCCCAATCCCCAGCTCCTAGTAACTATTATTCTACCTTCTGTTAATGAGTTCAATTTCTTTATGTTTTGATTCTATATGTAAAAGAGATTATACAGTATTTGTTTTTCTATGTCTAGCTTATTTTATTATATACACACCACATTTTCTTAATTGATTTACCTGTTGGTGGGCAGATAATGTGAATAATGCTCTGATGAACAATAGAGGACAAATGCTTCTTCCAGATAATGATTTTATTTCCTTTGGATACACACCCAGAAGGAAGATTGCTGAACCATATGGTAGTTCTATTTTTAATTTTTTGAGAAACCCCCAGACTTTTTTCTGTAAGGACTGTACATTTACATTCCCATCAACAGTGCACAAGGGTTCTGATTGCTCCAAACCTTGCCAGCATTCATGATCTTTTGACTTTTTGGTAATAGTCATTCTGAGAGGTGTGAGGTGATATCTCATGGGGCTTTGATTTGCATTTCCCTGATATTTAGTAGTGTTGATCATCTCTTCAGATACCTGTGGGCCATTTGTATGTCTTCTTTGGAAAAAAAATGTATGTTCAAGTCATATACACATTTATTAATTGGGTATTTAATTTTTGCAATTATGTCATATGAGTTTTTGATACATTTTGGATATGAATCCCTTATCAGATATATAATTTGCAAATATTTTCTCTCATTTTATAGATTGCTTTTTTAGCTTGTTGTCTCTTTTGCTGTGCAGAAGGTGTTTAATTTGATTTAATCCCATTTCTTTATTTTCACTTCTATTTTTTGATGCTAAATTAAAAAAAAGAATTGTTAGGGTCAGTGTCAAGGAATTTTATGGTTTCAGAGTATTAACCATTTTTTTTTCTATTCTGTAAAAAATGCCATTGGAATTTAAAAAAGGATTACACTGAATATATAGAGTTTGGGTCATATGCACATTTTAATAGCATCTATTTTTCCAACCCATGAGATATCTTCCATTTATTTTCACATTTTAATTTCCTTAATCAGTGTAAAATAGTTTTGGAGTACTATTGTGATATGTGCTGTTTTCTACATCCTTGATTAAATTTATTCTTAAATAAGTAAATACTTTATTTTTAGTGTATAGTTTGTTGTAGTAATAATTTTTGTTAGTATATAGAAATGCAACATATTTTTGTAGTTCGGTTTTTTATTCTGACATTTTACCAAACCCATTTATTAGCATTAACTGTATTTTAGTAGACTCTTTAGGATTTTCTGAGATCAAGTCATCTTCAGATAATTAAAATTTTCCATTTAAGATGGACTTATGCTTTTTCCTTGATAAGCTGCTCTGGTTAGGAATTCAAGTACTTTGTTGAATAGAAGTGATAAGAGTGAACACTGTCTTCTTCTTAATCTTAAAAGAAAAACTATACTTTTCACCATAGAGTATTATAATAGTTATAATCTTGTCATAAATGATCTTTCAAATGTGGAGGTGCATTCTTTCTATACTTTGTTGAGAATATTTTTCATAAAAAATGTTGAATTTTGTCAATTGTATCTCCTGTGATGATCATATAATTTTTACTATTGATTTGAATATGTTATATCTTCTTTGCATCCTAGGGATAAGTAAAACTTGATCATGATATAGGATGATTTTAATGTGGTGCTGAAATCAATTTGCTATTTTGCTGAGGATTTTTGCATCTATCTTAGTGAAAGATGTTGACTTATACTTTTCTTATCATGATAATCTGCTTATATTCTCATGGGGGTTCTCTTATATATGATCGATTTCTTTTCTCTTGCTGCTTTGTAATTTCTCTCTTTGTCTTTTATTTTTGACTATTTTATTATAATGTGTTTTGACAAAGTTCTCTTTGGGCTGAATTTGGGGATTTGTGAATTTCTTATAACTGAATGCCCATATCTCTGCCCACATTTAGGAGGTTTCTGGTCATTATTCTTTTTTTCTTTTTAAAAAAATTAATTTAATTGGAGGCTAATTACTGCACAGTATTGTAGTGGTTTTTACTACACATTGATATGGATCAGCCATGGGTGTACATGTGTCCCCAATCCTGAACCCCCTTCCCACCTCCCTTCCCAGCCCATCCCTCAGGATTGTCCCAGTGCCCTGCCCTGAGTGCCCTGTCTCATGCATCGAACCTGGACTGGCGATCTATTTCACATATGGTTACATACACGTTTCAATGCTATTCTCTCAAATCATCCCATCCTTGCCTTCTCGCACAGAGTCCAAAAGTCTGTTCTTTACATCTGTTTCTCTTTTGCTGTCTCGTATATAGGGTCATCATTACCATCTTTCTAAATTCCATATGTATGCATTAATATACTGCATTGGTGTTTTTCTTTCTGACTTACTTCACTTTGTATAACAGGCTCCAGTTTCACCCACTTAGTTAGAACTGATTCAAATGCATTCTTTTTAACAGCTGAATAATATTTCATTGTGTATATGTACCATGGCTTATCCATTCATCTGTCAATGGACATCTAGGTTGCTTCCATGTCTGAGCTATTGGAAACAGTGCTGTGATGAACACTGGGGTACATGTGTCTCTTTAAATTCTGGTTTCCTTGGTGTGTATGCTCAGTAGTAGGATTGCTGGGTCATATGGAAGTTCTATTTCCAGGTTTTTAAGAAATCTCCACACTGTTCTCCATAGTGGCTGTACTAGTTTGCATTCCCACCATCAGTGTAAGAGAGTTCCCTTTTCTCTGCACCCTCTCCAGCATTTATTGTTTGTGAATTTTTTGATAGCAGACATTCTGACTGGCATGAGATGGTACCTCATTGTGGTTTTGATTTGCATTTCTCTGATAATGAATGATGTTGCACATATTTTCATGTGTTTGTTAGCCATCTGTATGTCTTCTTTGGAGAAATGTTTGTTTAGTTCTTTGGCCCATTTTTTGATTGGGTTGTTTATTTTTCTGATATTGAGCTGACTGAGCTGCTTGTATATTTTTGAGATTAATTCTTTTTCAGTTGTTTCATTTGCCATTGTTTTCTCCTATTCTGAAGGCTATCTTTTCACCTTGCTTATAGTTTCCCTCATTGTGCAAAAGCTTTTCAGTTTAATTAGGTCCAATTTGTTTATTTATGCTTTTATTTCCTTTACTCCGGGAGGTTGGTCATAGAGCATCCTGCTGTGATTTATGCCAGAGAGTGTTTTGCCAATGCTTTCCTCTAGGAGTTTTATAGTTTCTGTTATTATGTTTAGATTTTTAATCCATTTTGAGTTTATTTTTGTGTATGGTATTAGAAAGTGTTGTAATTTCATCTTTTCTTTTAAAAAATTTCCTGACTTTTTCTCTCTTCTAGGACTCCTTTAATGCATATATTTCTCACTTGAATGTATCTAACTCCTTTTTTATTGTTGTTTTCATTTTTTTCCTCTAGCAATAATTTCAAATGAGCTGTTTTTGAGTTTGCAGAATTTTTCTACAAGTCAATCAACTCTGATTTTGACAATCTCTATTGAATTTTTCTTTACATTTATTGTATTTTTTTAGCTCCATAATTTCTTTTTAGTTCTTTTTTTATTTTTATAATATCTATATCTCTGATAGAATTCTCATTTTGTTTCTGATTGTTTTTCTGACATTGTTGAGTTATCCATGTTCATAAACTCTCTGAGCTTCCTTAAAACAATTATTCTATAAGTTGTCGGCAATTCACACAAAAAAATCCTTTGATAGTGTTGTGTTTCCTTGATTTTTATGTTTCCTGTCTCTTTAGTTTAAACTCTGTACATTTGATGCGAAAGTCACCTCTTCCAAGCTTTACATTCTGGTTTCAGTGTGAAAATATCTTTATCTACAGGTGAGTGTGCAGCTCCAGGGAGGATACAGCTGTGTAATCTTTGTCCAGGTACAGTCCTGTGTAGCTATCATGAGCTCAACATTGCTGGAGATCACAAAGGTCCTTGACAGCCAAGACTGAAAAAGTCTGTTAGAAAAGCTGTTAGGTCTTCAGTGATAAAGACTGCTGCAGTCTTCCTGACAGCTTTTTCTTCCAGAAACACAGTCATGGTTAAGGGTATTCCTCCTGGGTCCTGCTTGCAGGTGAATTTGCAGCGGTATTCGTGTCTGATACTTAGGCACCTGTGGGATGGCCATGGAGCTGATATTTAAAATGTGGATGCCCTTGGTGCAGCCGTGGAGCTGGAATTCAGAATGTGGGCACACTCAGAGCTACACTCCAGGGTCCACAAGCATTCTCACTGAAGCAATGGCTCTGATACTAGGCATGGGTGTTCACAGAACAGTCATGGAAGTCTGGACTATGTGCAGAATTGTGGAGGTGCTGACCCTGGTCCTTGGATGTAACAGCAATAACTTCTTTAGGAGGAGAGTGGTGCAGCCATGTCTCCTTCTTTAGGGGTGGGTAGTGAGGTTGACTATTGATTATTTAAGTGGTGAAAACTGCTGGTGTCCTCTGCAAACGAGCTGATGGAGTTCACAGTGATGAACACTGTAGGATCCTCTGCTGTGAAAGCTGTGGGGAGTCTATGGCTGCCATCTGTCATGAGGGTTGCTGAGGTCCTCAGAGGTAAAGGCTGCCAGGGTCCTCTACACGGTAGGCCACTGGAAACCATGGTGGTACCTTCTGCCTGGCTGATCCTGGCGGCCCCTGCCCTTTTTAAAAAAAATTTTTATCTGTCTCCAGACATTTCAACCATACCAGTCACCCAACAATTCTTTGTATGAGGTTGTTATTTATTTTTGACTCCCCTGTGTTCCTGTAGAGGCTAAATGGACTCTTGAGCTCTCCCAAGGCTATGTTTGTGGATTCCTATCTAATTCACTTTTATAAGGAGAGAAAAACTGGTATTGCCTACTCCCTTATCTCAACTACAAAATTCTTTTTATAGATTTATAAAAACAAAATGCATTAAAATATTATCAAAAATGATGTTACCTAATATCATAATACCCAAAAGTCTTTGTTTTTATATTTAAATATTATCTTATCTATAACTTAAAATGGACATTTGAAGTTAGATACAACTCCAAGCTTTTATGATCCTAGAGTTTTGCTGATTTTTTTTTAACTCCTGATAAATTATTACAATTTTTCATCTGAGCAATATTTTGCTTGTATTTGATAAATGTTAATGTAGTGATGTGATTGGTTATTTGATAAATATCTCTTTCTCCAGGGTTCATTTTTCTTATTTAGAAGTATTCTTAATTTTTTTGTTCACTTCCAAGGAACAAGATTTTTATTTGATTCTAATATTTATTATTATTTCTAATCTTGTTGTGTCAATTAATTATCTCAATTGATATTTGATTAATTTTTAACTGTTCAATGAATGCTTTATACTCAATACTAACATCAGTGTCAAAATAAAACTAAAAGTAAAAGTGAAATTTAAAAAAAAGACAAGACTGATTTAATTATATTTGTATGAAAAACATAAACACATGTGTACTTGCTAAATCACTTCAGTCATGTTTGACTCAACAACCCCATCAACTGTAGCCTGCTAGGCTCCTCTATCCATGGGATTTTCCAAGAAAGAATACTGGAGTGGGTTGCCATTTCTTTCTCCAGGGGATCTTCCCAACCCAGGGATCAAGCCTGTGTCTCTTATGTCTCCTGCATGGGCAGGTGGGTTCTTTACCAATAGTGCAACCTGGCAAGCCCAACATAAACAGAGAAACATCAAATGTGAAACATGCAACAATATTTGGACAGAAATAGGGTACTAATAATAGGCATTAATAATCTTACTTCACAATAAAAGCCCATGAAACAATAAGGGAATAAAAAATAAATAACGGTGAGGAGGGTCTAAATGATATAACTATGCAACCAGTAGTGATAACTCATCAAGAGTTTCCACTTTTTGTAAAATAATTTCTTAGCTATTTGTTATTTAATAATTGTAGACATATATAACACTGTAAATACAATGCCATGCAGGTGTATAATTGATGATTCCCAAGTGGTTCAGTGGTAAAGAATCTACCCATCAATGCAGGAGATGCAAGACATGTGCATTCGATCCCTGGGTCAAGAAGACACCTGGGAGAAGGAAATGGCAACCCATTCGAGTATTGCGGCCTGGGGAATATAGACGGAGGAGCCTGGTAGGCTACAGTCCATGGGGTTACAAAATGACTTGGTGATTAAATAACAACCATAACAACTTTTAAAAATTAATGTAGAGTTTATCTTTGTCAAGCAAAGATAAATGATATGCTGATGTACTGCTTCAGGGATGTACTGCTTCAGCAAAAATTCAAACAAAAATCATTTCTGGGAGAATTAGGACACCAGATAGTAAATAGTCACATAATATAGACTTAGAACATGATGATATAATGTAGAATTAAAGGATGTAGTGCAGAATTGATATATACTTAGAACTTTCCACAGAGGTAAGTATATAGTACACCATTCCTATCTTGTATATATCACCATATGACAGTTTATTAGTAGAAGGCTTAATAATATAGTCACAAGGAAGGACACTGGGTAAACCATGCATTGTTTATTTCAGTATTATATTTAGGGTATGAAGCTTGAAATAAGAGCTATCATTCAAAGAAAACTGTTTTCCAAATACAAGGTTCTACATAAAAATGATCAAAGCCTTTTACTTGGGGGAATTATATTCAAAATTTAGTGAAGATGAGGTGATTAAAAATAATACATCAAAAATTTGAAGCCAATATTGAATGAGTATGTATTTTTTGTAATTAAGATGGGTCATTTTTATACTCTATTTTAATTATATTTTATTTATTTTTATCTATTAAGTCCATTAATAAAATTTAGCCAATCTATAAATAATTTTTTGTTACTAGGAAATTGCCTTAAAGCTTTCCAATTAAAGCATATTTTGTAGTTTCTAGACTTCTGGGTCTTTCCTTCTATCTCATTCTGTTTAAATTTTTGTTTACTTTTATTTCAATTTATCATTTCCTGGCAATTATTTAAAAATTATGATTATTTTAGATAAAGAGTTTTTTACTGAATGGATTTTAGAGGAATATTCCAATTTCCAAGCTTTTTCCTGAAATGGATTTTGATTTCCATNAAAATGTTGAGGGCTGACATAAGGAAGGAGCTGGAGAAATACGCCAGGGACATGAGGATGAAGGTCGGTACAGGGGAGGCAGATAAGGGATGCAAGATCCTTCTTTCATTTTCCCTCTCTCTGTCTCTCTCTCTCTTTCTGTCTTGGCATGTGCCCTGTGTTTCTGAGATGGCCAACAGTTTCTCAAGGTTATCTTGCTTATTGGCCACCCTTTTAAATAATTTTGGGGACTTCGTGACAGTCCAGTGGTTAAGTCTTCAAGCTTCCACTGCAGAGAGCACAAGTTCAATTCCTGGTCAGGGAACTAAAACTCCACATGCCACGTGGTATGGCCAAAAAATAGTAATAATAAAAATTTTGTAACAGATTTGGTAAGGCAATTGCAGAGAAAAAGAGAGTGAGCCCGGCAGTCAGGCAAGAAAAAGAAATTTATTAGAGGGAACAGAGAGGGTGATTGGCTCTTAAGGAAGAACCAGTGTTCTTTTCTGATGGAGTCCTTCTTATACCCCACCAGTGAAAAATTCTCTGAAGGGGTGATCGCATAGCCAGAGGTCTGGAATCTGGTGGTCTCGCAGCTTTGAGAAGATAGGCGCCTGTGAGATAACAGGATGCCATTTGGGCCATTCGGTCAGTCTCACAGATCATTGTGATTTATTCTTTGTTTGCCAGGTCGACATAACGAGCCATCTTATCAATGAGACCCCATGTGGGCCCTATCAGATTTGATTTTTGACATGGACAACTTAAGTTTCTTTGCAGTTACTAGTTTAAAAACCAGAGCTAAAGTCCATGTGGGTGTTGAAGCTGAAGCAAAGTCTTAGCCTGTAGTTCCTTCTGTGAGTTCATCAAAACTGTTCATCACCGTATACTAAGGCTCCAGTTTTGTTCTGTTTTGTCCTAGTAATAAGAGCGGGCAATCATCTCAGTTTCCCTGAGACAGGGCTTTTCAAGGACTTGGAGCATTTAAAGCCAAGAAAGGGACTTCCCTGGTGGTCCAGGGGCTAAGAATCTGCCTGCCAGTGCAGGAGACATGAGTTCGATTCCTGGCCTGGGAAATTTCCAAGTCTGTGCCCGAGTTACTGAGGCTGAGCTCTGGAGCCCGAGAGCCACCACCACCGAGACCGGGGTGCCCTAGAGCCGGAGCTCTGCANGTCCAGGGGCTAAGAATCTGCCTGCCAGTGCAGGAGACATGAGTTCGATTCCTGGCCTGGGAAATTTCCAAGTCTGTGCCCGAGTTACTGAGGCTGAGCTCTGGAGCCCGAGAGCCACCACCACCGAGACCGGGGTGCCCTAGAGCCGGAGCTCTGCAGCACAAGAAGCCCCCGTGTGGAGAAGTCCCCACGCTGTGCCCGGAAGGTGGCAGCTTCCCTGCTTGCTCCAGCTAGAGAAAGCTGGAACGCAGCAAAAACAAATGGATAAATAATGAAATGATTTTTAAAAAGTTAGAAAGGCCAAGGAAGTCTCAGNTGAGTTATAGGGTAAGATTGATTGATTTATGGATTTTGATTTCCATTTTGTTTTCCACAGGATATTTTTTTGTGATTGAAACAAGAGTAAATTTAAAGGTCAGTATTTTAGGTATCAACACAGGTAAAGCAGATATATTTTAAGCATTTTGATGCTTTTCAAAATGTGCACTAATACCCTGCTATATGATGGACAGCTAGGATGGACAGAGCAGTTTGTCTTTGCTATGGTAGCAATTGTCTATACTGGTGACAACAAACACAAAATAGCATATCAAACCTTTGTTGTAATACTGAATGATGAAGATTGTGATTTTGTGAACACTCTGAAAGAGTCAAATAAAAAATTCACACAACAGGATCTCTTGTAAAATGCTTTTTCGTTAATTAGATTTTTAGAAAATGTATTTTTAGTTTTTTGATGAAATATGTGAAAAATAAAATTCAAACACTAAAATATAAAACTTGTCAACTTACTCTTTTAATTGAAATTTCCAAATATATATATCAATTCAGTTCAGTCTCTCAGTCATGTCTGACTCATATATAAAGACACATATAGACACATATTCCACATTATCTTTCAGAGGTTTTATGTATTTTCAGGTATAACAGCCCAATGCTATTTGTTGCATTTTATAGGAAACTGTTTATTAACAGCTATAATTGTATAGATCACTTGAAACTATTATATTTGCACAATAAAATTTGCATTGTGTGACAAACAAAAAGACCGAAAACAAAATGGTATATAGATATATAAATTTAAAAATATTTTACTGAATTTTTAAAATATATTTTTATTTGCTAATTTTCCCTGCGAGTGAGGTCTCCATGTTTAAATCTGCAACTTAGAAAGCTGGAATTTCTTCCCATTAGAGATACAGTAATAACTTTGTAATTAGTGAAATCATTGTCACACTGCATAATCAGCTCATTGAACACATACATTATAGTAAGAAAAAATAATAAAAAATCCTTGATAGTAACATAACTGTCCCATTAAAGTCTTGATTAACTTTATAACAATAATGTAGTATCATTTTACTTTTATAAATTAGCAGACAAATTGGAAATATATCAAACAATGCTCCTCCTGTATCTCTACAGAAGGGAGGGATGCTTAATTAAAATAATATAACGCTGGCAACATTAATTTCTTATTGTGGGGATTTAGCAACTCATTTCAGGATGTGAGGCCAAAATTATATTTCAGCAGTTTTATGTTAAATGTTTCAAGGAAAGCCATACGGCCCCTGGGCACTGCATAACATACAGTAGTATCAGAAACAATTGATGTGTGTAATGACAATTGTGAGCATCCTTTCCAGATGAGCTGACACGCCCTGATTCCACCCTGCTGCTCCTGTTTGGTCAGCAGGTACCTTTCACCATCTGTTTCTCTCATAGCAGCTGAATTGTTTCTCTTATTGTGCACCTAGATGGCGAAGCATGTTGAGTATGAAATATACCTTGTAGGTCATGGGATATTCTAAGTATTTCTGTTAAATTTGATAAGACTAATTTTAGTCTTTGATTGTATTTTGCTTTTTTAGTAGGCAAAGAGATTCTATCCTGAGTATAATCAGACCAAGGCATGTAAATTTTTAATAGGGACTGTACACATACTTACAGAGATTGCTGCATTTTGCTGTTTGTATTATTAACATCTTTATGATGATTTAATAATCATTATTCTAAGTACTTGGCATGATTACTAAACTGGCAATGAAAGGTAAGGAACCTTGAAGAAATCATGTAGAGTCCATTCTTTCAATCCATGCATTTTGTTTTTTTCTGATTCAAACACTGATGGGGAATATTTGGGAAAAAAATCATTTCATGTCCAACTTAGTCATGTCCAACTCTTTGCAAACCCATGGACTGCAGCACTCCAGGGTTCCCTGTCCTTCACCAACTCCCAGAGCTTGCTCAAACTCACGTCTATCAATTCGGTGATGTCATCCAACCATCTCATCCTCTGTTGTCCCCTTCTCCTCCTGCCTTCAATCTTTCCTAGCACCAGGGTCTTTTCCAGTGAGTTAGTTCTTCACATCAGGTGGCCAAAGTATTGGAGTTTCAGCTTCAGTATCAGTCCTTCCAGTGAATATTCAGGATTGATTTCTTTTAGGACTGACTGGCTTGATCTCCTTGCAGTCCAAGGGACTCTCAAGAGATTTCTCCAACACCACAGTTCAAAAGCATCAATTCTTCAGTACTCAGCTTTCTTTATAGTCCAATTCTCACATCCATCTATACTGAAAAAACCATCACTTTGACTAGATGGACCTTTGTCGGCAAAGTCTCTGCTTTTTAATATGCTGTCTAGGTTGGTCATAGTTTTTCTTCCAAGAAGCAAGCGTCTTTTAATTTCATGGTGACAGTCACCATCTGCAGCAATTTTGGAGGCCCCTCAAATAAAGTCTGTAACTGTTTCTATTGTTTCCCCATCTATTTGTCATGAAGTGATGGGACCAGATGCCATGATTTCAGCTTTCTGAATGTTGAGTTTTAAGCCAACTTTTCACTCTCCTCTTTCACTTTCATCAAGAGCCTCTTTAGTTCTTCTTTCTGCCCTAAGGGGGGTTATTATATATGGATGTATTAGTTTTTATAGTATAAGTAATCTAGATGCAGCAAAGTATACAGGATAATGTGTGTATGGTACATGCAAATACTATACCATTTTAAATAATGGATTGAGTATTCTTGGATTTTGTATCTATAGAAAGAATGGAATCAAGAAAATTCAATACTTTGTTGCATAAAAATCTAGACAAAATTTTTGCATTGTTTCTTGTCTTTCTTCTCCAAAGATCACAACTTACATTAAGGTTTGCTTTTTTAATCTTGTGTTTCAATTTATTGGGCTTCCCTGGTAGCTCAGTTGCAGGACACCCTGGTTTGATTACTGGGTCAAGATCTGCTGGAGAAGGGATAGGCTACCCACTCCAGTATTCTGGCTTAGAGAATTTTGGTATCTATAAGAAGGTTGGAATTAAGAAGATTCAATACTCAAATAAAAATCTAGACATAATTTTTGCATTGTTTTTCTTTCTTCCCCAAAGATGACAACTTACATTAAGGTTGGCTTTTTTAATCTTGTGTTTCAATTTATTAGTATTTTTATATTTAAACAGAGCTCCAAGTATTAATATTCTATACAAGAGATTCATTTATGCTTCTTTGAAGCAATTCCATTTCTCTTGAATTTGGGGAATGGGTGTTAAGAAATTAAGTCATGCCAGGAAGAGACCCAAACTGAGATTATTTTAGGAAAAGACTGGTAGGGGTCCAAGGCAAGAGGTGGGTAAAAAAATGACTTTATTCTTGAAAGGAGAAAAAAAATAGCTGAGATATGAGCCTCATCATAATCAGCAACATTTTTAAAACCTTTCAAGAATCTGACAAATAAGCCTTTCTAAAACATTGCTTTGGTCATGTTATGTTTATTTGTTATTTAAATGTAAAGATAACTCAGAGAAAATTGAATGTGCTAGTTTTGTTATTCCATTAACTAATTCCCAGGTGGTGTTAGTAGCAGAGAAACTGCCAGACAATGCAGGAGACACAGAAGATGTGGGTTCAGTCCCTGGATCGGGAAGATCCCCTAGAGTAAGAAACAGCACCCCATTCCAGTATTTGCCTGAAAAATTCCATTGCTAGAGGAGACTGGCAGGCTAGAACGTAGGGTCGCGCAAAGTCAGACATGACTGAAGTGGCTTAGCACACACACATACACACATTAACTAATTATAGGACCTTGAATAAATAATTCAAAAGTTAACATTTTACAGTGGTCTCTCAGGTACCTAATCTGGGCCCTCAGTAATTCTGTAAACATTCATTTTATTCTTGTCCATTTCATTTACTCAGCTCCAGTCACACTTGCATCCTTATTGTTTCCTGAACATGCCAAATATACTCCAGCTTCAGCTTTTGCAAAGGTCCAGATAGTCAAAACTTCGGTTTTTCCAGTGGTCATGTATGGATGTGAGAGTTGGACTGTAAAGAAGGCTAAGCACTGAAGAACTGATGCTTTCAAATTGTGCTGCTGGAGAAGACTCTTGAAACTCCCTTGGACATTAAGGAGATCAAACCAGACAATCCTAAATGAAATCAAGCCCAAATATTCACTGGAAGGTCTGATCTAAAGCTGAAGCTCCAATAATTTGGCCACCTGATGCGAAGAGCGGACTCATTTGAAATGACCTTGATGTTGGGAAAGATTGAGGGCAAGAGAAGAAGGGGGCAGCAGAGGATGAGATAGTTGGATAGCATCACCAACTCAATGGACATGAGTTTGATCAAACTCTGGAGAATAGTGAAAGACAAGGAAGTTGCAGTCCATAAGGTTGTATAGAATCGGACCTAACAGATACAACTCAGTGACTGAATAACGACTGCTTTGGCAATTCTGCCTCAATCATTCACTTTAGGTATTTTTACTCCCTTCAATTGTTTTAATATAATGAGCTTCATAATTGAGGATTCCCTTGCCCACTTAATTAAAAATGGAGTCCATTTGCAAGAACTTTCTCTCTCACTCTGCTTTAATTTTCCCCAAGCTCTTTTCAAGCATCTTGATTGCACTTTGTTTACTTTCTTATCCTTTTTACTAAAATATATACTCAATGAGACATGGGCTTTGTCTACTTTGCTTATAGTACTAATATGATCCCCAGCTCCTAGAACAGTGTCTGGCACATAGTAGATGCTCAATAAACACTTGCATGAAGCAATTAATTCAGATAGCTAGAGTGACATTTTTGTACAAGCAGTATACTAAAGATGGACTAGAAATACATTGCTGAGTAAGACAGCTTTGGCACTTGCAGAGATATATTCTTAGATTATAAAATATTTGTAATGTGCCAATCTGTGTATTATCTAACCTCTCTTTAATGTGCACTAAGGAGTTAAATTCAATAATCTCAACAGTTTCTTTCATTTCAAAAGTTCTATAATATGGTCAAGTTGGATTCCAGATCCTTCCTAATCTACCTTCATTTCACGGTTTTAACATCTCTCTCTCAAGCCTGTTTTAAAAGCAACAAACTCTACCCCTGATATATGCCCTCAAAATACCAACTCTAAAATGTGTAAAAATTTATTTTCATATACTAACTTGTCTTTCTCATCTCTACCTATCTGCATCCCATCTACTCTCAAAGGTGGTGCAAATGCTTCTTATCTGTAAAGAAACTGTGGTTTCACCAAGGCAGCTCACAATGATTACAATGAGAACTTGCTAATTAGTTTAATCAGCATCATTCACAACGAAAATGCAAATAAATTGAGTCCTAGAGACACTGCTTCATACTCAAAGGCTCTAGCTGCTGCTGCTGCTGCTGCTAAGTCGCTTCAGTCTTGTCCGACTCTATGCGACCTCATAGACGGCAGCCCACCAGGCTCCCGGTCCCTGGGATTCTCCAGGCCAAGAACACTGGAGTGGGTTGCCATTTCCTTCTCCAATGCGTGAAAGTGAAAAGTAAAAGCGAAGTCGCTCAGTCATGTCCAACTATTAGCGACCCCATGGACTGCAGCCCACCAGGCTCCTCTGCCCGTGGGATTTTCCAGGCAAGAGTACTGGAGTGGGGCACCATTGCTTCGGGTTACATGTGCTTTAATTTGCTTCCTGGGGGTCCCGGAGGCTTCTCTCCAGCTAGTTGATGACAAATTTGCTTGTGTACCTAAGCCCCCAGTTTAGTGATCTGCCTGGACCTGGAGGTCATATATTCTTTTGTATAGAGCCTTAGACTCTTCAGGATGCCATAGCAAAGCACCATAAATGGCTTATAAACAATAAAAATGTATTTCTTACTATTCTAGAGAATGAGAAGTAAATTTCAACTTGTTGACAAATGTGGTGTCTAGTGAGACCTTGCTTACTGGTTCATAGATAGACTTCTTCTTGCAGAAAGGGTAAAATATTACCCTGTAGACTCTTTTGTAAGGTGAAACATCATTCATGGGGGTTCTGGGCTCATGATGTAATCAGTTCACAAAAGCTCCTTCTTCTAATACCATCACACTGGGGATTAGGGTCTAACATATGAATTTCAGAGGAATGTAAACACTCAGTCTAGAGCAACTGCTACCTATCTTTTTATTTACAGTGCCAAATAAACCCAAATTAATTGACATATAACTTGATGTTGGAAGAATCAGGACTTTGACATATGATGACTCAAAGCTTTCAGAATTCCTTTTTTGTCAAGATATCTGATCCTTTTGTAATATCCTTTATGGGAAAAATATATTATTTAATGGAGTCTTTATTTACATCACAGATTATTGTATTGTAATTTTTTCTAGGAAAGCAGATTTACATACCTTAATACAAATATTTATGCCAAAGCCTTTGGCTGTGTGGATCACAATAAACTGTGGAAAATTCTGAAAGAGATGGGAATACCAGACCACCTGACCTGCCTCTTGAGAAACTTATATGCAGGTCAGGAAGCAACAGTTAAAACTGGACATGGAACAACAGACTGGTCCCAAGTAGGAAAAGGAGTATATCAAGGCTGTATATTGTCACCCTGCTTATTTAACTTCTATGCAGAGTACATCATGAGAAACACGGCTGGAAGAAGCACAAGCTGGAATCAAGATTGCTGAGAGAAATATCAATAACCTCAGATATGCAGATGACACCACCCTTATGGTAGAAAGTGAAGAGGTACTAAAAAGCCTCCTGATGAAAGTGAAAGAGGAGAGTGAAAAAGTTGTCTTAAAGCTCAACATTCAGAAAACAAAGGTCATGGCATCTGGTCCCGTCACTTCATGGGAAATAGATGGAGAAACAGTGGAAACAGTGTCAGACTTTATTTTTTTGGGCTCCAAAATCACTGCAGATGGTGACTGCAGCCATGAAATAAAAAGACGCGTACTCCTTGGAAGGAAAGTTATGACCAACCTAAATAGCACATTGAAAAGCAGAGACAATACTTTGGCAACAAAAGTCCGTCTAGTCAAGGCTATGGTTTTTCTAGTGGTCATGTGTGGATGTAAGAGTTGGACTGTGAAGAAAGCTGAGCACCGACGAATTGATGCTTTTGAACTGTGGTGTTGGAAAAGACTCTTGAGAGTCCCTTGGACTGCGAGAAGATCCAACCAGTCCATTCTGAAGGAGATCAGCCCTGGGATTTCTTTGGAAGGATGATTTCTTTTCAGCTAAAACTGAAACTCCAGTACTTTGGCCACCTCATGCGAAGAGTTGATTCATTGGAAAAGACTTTGATGCTGGGAGGGATTGGGGGCAGGCGGAGAAGGGGACGACAGAGGATGAAACGGCTGGATGGCATCACTGACTCGATGGACGTGAGTCTGAGTGAACTCCGGGAGTTGGTGTTGGACAGGGAGGCCTGGCGTGCTGCGATTCATGGCGTCGCAAAGAGTCGGACATGACAGTGACTGAACTGAACTGAACACAAATATTATGAATAAGTGTGTGGTTCATCTGTGTATTTTCTAAACACAAAATTGAGCACAACAGAGATACTTCTTAAGTCCTTGAAATATTTACTTAATACTTTTGTAGATATTTTCTATATCAGTACTCGTTCTTTCTAATTTTTGCAGAGTATTCCATTATATAAAATGTAAGGACTTAACTATGCATCTATGTATCTCTTGATGGATTCTTTAGGTATTTTCATTATTTTGCCACTCCTAGTAACAGTGCAATAAATAGAATATACATATATATATTTTATATATTTATAAATTTCATACATATACCCACCATATAAATAAAAATAGTTCTCATACATTTATTATTTTTTGTGAAATACATACTCCTCTCCTTGGTTGATTTTTGTGTTGATTCCATCATCTTTTCATTTTAAACTTGTATGGGCTCTTTGAAAATTGAAGGTGGTAGTTCTGTGTCAAATTCTGTAAATATGTTTTGCCAGTTGTCACTGGTATTCACTTTGAGATTTAAGGCAACCCATGAAATGACTATGAACGCTATTCAAAATTAAGTGGATAATTGAAGCAATTATTCAGCAGTGTCTATCAAAGAGGAAAAATACTCACTCCTGTTAATATTTAGAAAGGAAATGTTAATTTGGCTAATTTTTAGAAAACAAAATTATTGGCACAGAAAAATAATATTTTAACTGGAGTTGAATGGTATCAGTTCAGTTCAGTTCACTTCAGTTGCTGAGTCATGTCCAACTCTTTGTGACCCCATGAATTGGAGCATGCCAGTCCTCCCTGTCCATCACCAGTTGAATAGCATAAATAATATTTAATAGTTTTTGCCATATAGTTCATATATAATTTAAACATTTTGTAGGTGTCACAAGAAGCTTTTCTTCTTCTCAATTCTTGGTCATGTGTTCAAAGCAGTTGCTCTGGTCGTTTGAACATGTTTCTATTTCCTTGACACCACCATGCAATTAATGCTTAACAGATAGATGCTTAACGTAACATATAAATATACACCAAATGAAGATGGGATTCTTGCTTATCCTTCACATTAAAAAGTCTGCTTAATGTTCATCATCTCTCTGTCTTTTGATTATTTCTACAACCTATTTTAAAAACTCAATTTTTACTAAGGAATATACAGTTTTCTGGTCCCCTTTTCTAATCATTATTTGAAAATTATTTTTTTCTATAATTGTTTTACTTCTAANTTTTTTGGGCTCCAAAATCACTGCAGATGGTGACTGCAGCCATGAAATAAAAAGACGCTTACTCCTTGGAAGGAAAGTTATGACCAACCTAAATAGCACATTGAAAAGCAGAGACAATACTTTGGCAACAAAAGTCCGTCTAGTCAAGGCTATGGTTTTTCTAGTGGTCATGTGTGGATGTAAGAGTTGGACTGTGAAGAAAGCTGAGCACCGACGAATTGATGCTTTTGAACTGTGGTGTTGGAAAAGACTCTTGAGAGTCCCTTGGACTGCGAGAAGATCCAACCAGTCCATTCTGAAGGAGATCAGCCCTGGGATTTCTTTGGAAGGTTGATTTCTTTTCAGCTAAAACTGAAACTCCAGTACTTTTGCCACCTCATGCGAAGAGTTGATTCATTGGAAAAGACTTTGATGCTGGGAGGGATTGGGGGCAGGCGGAGAAGGGGACGACAGAGGATGAAACGGCTGGATGGCATCACTGACTCGATGGACGTGAGTCTGAGTGAACTCCGGGAGTTGGTGTTGGACAGGGAGGCCTGGCGTGCTGCGATTCATGGCGTCGCAAAGAGTCGGACATGACAGTGACTGAACTGAACTGAACACAAATATTATGAATAAGTGTGTGGTTCATCTGTGTATTTTCTAAACACAAAATTGAGCACAACAGAGATACTTCTTAAGTCCTTGAAATATTTACTTAATACTTTTGTAGATATTTTCTATATCAGTACTCGTTCTTTCTAATTTTTGCAGAGTATTCCATTATATAAAATGTAAGGACTTAACTATGCATCTATGTATCTCTTGATGGATTCTTTAGGTATTTTCATTATTTTGCCACTCCTAGTAACAGTGCAATAAATAGAATATACATATATATATTTTATATATTTATAAATTTCATACATATACCCACCATATAAATAAAAATAGTTCTCATACATTTATTATTTTTTGTGAAATACATACTCCTCTCCTTGGTTGATTTTTGTGTTGATTCCATCATCTTTTCATTTTAAACTTGTATGGGCTCTTTGAAAATTGAAGGTGGTAGTTCTGTGTCAAATTCTGTAAATATGTTTTGCCAGTTGTCACTGGTATTCACTTTGAGATTTAAGGCAACCCATGAAATGACTATGAACGCTATTCAAAATTAAGTGGATAATTGAAGCAATTATTCAGCAGTGTCTATCAAAGAGGAAAAATACTCACTCCTGTTAATATTTAGAAAGGAAATGTTAATTTGGCTAATTTTTAGAAAACAAAATTATTGGCACAGAAAAATAATATTTTAACTGGAGTTGAATGGTATCAGTTCAGTTCAGTTCACTTCAGTTGCTGAGTCATGTCCAACTCTTTGTGACCCCATGAATTGGAGCATGCCAGTCCTCCCTGTCCATCACCAGTTGAATAGCATAAATAATATTTAATAGTTTTTGCCATATAGTTCATATATAATTTAAACATTTTGTAGGTGTCACAAGAAGCTTTTCTTCTTCTCAATTCTTGGTCATGTGTTCAAAGCAGTTGCTCTGGTCGTTTGAACATGTTTCTATTTCCTTGACACCACCATGCAATTAATGCTTAACAGATAGATGCTTAACGTAACATATAAATATACACCAAATGAAGATGGAATTCTTGCTTATCCTTCACATTAAAAAGTCTGCTTAATGTTCATCATCTCTCTGTCTTTTGATTATTTCTACAACCTATTTTAAAAACTCAATTTTTACTAAGGAATATACAGTTTTCTGGTCCCCTTTTCTAATCATTATTTGAAAATTATTTTTTTCTATAATTGTTTTACTTCTAACAGATATTTACTTCATTCTTATTTCCATTTCCACACTCTCTGTTTTGGATTCTTTCTAGAAGGAATGTCATTTTGCAGTTAGCAAACACGGTCAAGTTTTAATGTGAGCTTACCTGACACTTTTCTTCTTCTAAATCATGTTTATTAGTGGCAGAGTGGTTTCTGTTTTCATTTCTCCCTACTTTTAGTTTAACATAACTTTTCTTCGCATTTATTTGCTACATATGGAGATGCCATTTAAAATGCTCTCTGGAAAACATTATTTATAAATAGATGTTGCTCCCGACACATATATAAAATCTTTTATCTGGAATGCAGTAACATAAATAACATTCAGTAGCTTCTGCTAAAAAAGGTATATAAATATTTACCAAATGGTAGTGAAATTCTTTCTCCTTTTTATTCCTTTTTTATCTGTCGATCAATAGTCTATTTACCTATTATCTATGTATCTACTTACCTATATTATATATAAATCAGAAAACAAAATAATGGATATACTTGAAATGTATAGATATGTACGTGTTTACACATAAGCTTGTATACCTACATATTGGTGTATAAGTACATATGTGTACATAGAGGGAAGAAGAAAGACTTTTTTTTGATGCATTTTCTACCATCTGACAATGTTCAAAATACTCTGCTAGAGAAACTGTGGTGTTTTAAAATATAAAGTATGTGGAACAAATCCCACAGATTTTCTGCAGTGAATTAGTGAAGCAAAAACACAAACAAAACAACTCTGCCTTACCTACAGTGAATAGTTTAAGTGCTTCTCCTGGGGAACTCAAAAGGAGTGAGAAGTCAAATAGTATGGGTGTTAAGAGAATGGGCTGTGGATGTCTCGTGACTGGGTTCACTAGCTGTGTCTCCTTGGCACTGACACAACTATTCTGTGTCTCTTTCTGCTTATTTATAAAATAATAATCTCCATCCTATAGGGTGCTGTAAGGATGGATAAGTTAATACATGTAAAGTTCACTGAAGAATGTTTGGCAGGCAGTAAATGCTCAGTGACTATCTTGCTATATTATTACTGTTATTATCCCATCTTAAGCCTGTCTAAAAGAGGCTTCTTCCACACCTTCCTCATATGCAGCAATCCTGCTTTATCTGAGGTTTGGGAGAGAGTTGGCTTTTAGAGAAATGCAATCTGAGTGAGAGAGTGAATAGGGGCATGCCAATTAGTATGACAGCAGCTGAAAAGCTTGGATATGATTGTTCTCATGAGACTAAAGCTGAGGGCACAGGGGAGGGTTGGCAGTAAGGTGAGAAAGGTAGGTTGGTATCAAACTGTGACCAGTGTAATTGTCATATTGAAAACATTTAAAAGCCACTGAACTCCAGCTCTGGGGCCAATTTCTATAATGTTGCCTGTGATAATGGCCATCTTTCTTCCTGAAGGGTCTCCTGATCAAATTTTACAGATCTTAAAAAAAAATTGTCCCCAAATTTCAAGTGAAGAAAGAATGCAATAGATATGACATAATGTTTTGAAAATTAAATAAAATTAAATATGAGAACTTAGTAAAGTCCCTGGTTTATAAATTACAGTTATATTGTTATCAATATCATTATCACTAATACTATATACAATTCACTGGAGGAAAGATTAAATGCCAAATTAATATATTTATATTATATTTATTAGAGAGAAAGCCAAAGAACAAGACAAATGACAATGTTTTAAAAACTACAATAAAAGAAGTATTATATTTGTGCCATCATCTGACTGGTACACCTTAAGCAGATAATAGTTTCAACAATTAACTAGCGAAAGTCCCGGAAAGTTTTATTCATAGAAGATTATAAGTGTGAAAAATAATCATGTGGGATAACATAAGAAAGTTAAAAGGCACAGCATCCAAGTGAATAAGATATCACATCAGCATCCTAACCATTTTACAGCCTGAAGACAACTAGAGTGTAGCCAACATAAGAGCAAGTAGAGGCTGCCAAGGAGCCAGATGCTATTGCTGGAAAGAAAATTTTCTCAGCTCAGCATCTGGGTCTTCTAAATGCAATCCAGAAAGAATGAGGGCAAGCAGAACTTTGTAGAGGGGAAAATAGTCTTCTTTCCTATATGCTGTATATATTATAAAAATTAATATTTACAATTAAAAAAATAATTGACAAACACAAACAGACTATACTTTGAATGCAATAGTAATCATTGTCAGTGATGACATCCATAAAGACATTTACTCATTATAAGGATTATAATAATATATATTATATTTGCATTTTTAGAGGTGGTAATGGTTGTATATGATCATGTGTTCAGTATAACTACCAGCAGATAAAGAGCTCATAACTAACTGGAAACCTCTGGTCTTTGGATGTCTGTATTTGTAGTAAGATGTAGGAATTACAGGCTTTCAAATTCTAATTTTTCCTTCTAATGTAAAATAGTTACCATAGCTAATAACATTTATCCATTGGAAAACATTGAATAAATCAGAGATTAAGTGGACAAGATAAGAGTTAATATTGACACCAGACAAGAATAATGCACTTGTTTATTTGAAATGATCTTATAATCTTTATTCTTCAGAAGAGTATTTCTGTTTGAAAAAGGATGATGTGTATACAAAAATAAATAAATATTTGTAAGACATATCCATGTATATCAACTAACTATATATTTCTGTGCAGAAGTTACATTATAATATACTATAGGAATATTTGTGTGTAAATCTGGAAATCTAAGATTGATTATTATAACATTGTGTCTTTCAGTGAGTAACCCTCAGTGTATTTTTAAAATAAAGCACAGTACTTGGTAATGAAAGATTAGGATCAAATTTCGTAATAAGCTGTATCTGGCATTTCAGTATTTTAATTTCAGGGAGTTGTGTATTAAAAGATACAGTTTAATATAATAATCCTAGTTGGTGACTATTATGCTTATAGCTTTAAGAAGTTGCAGCTGCTAAGTCACTTCAGTCGCATCCGACTCTGTGTGACTGCATAGACGGCAGCCCACCAGGCTCCCCCGTCCCTGGGATTCTCCAGGCAAGAACACTGGAGTGGGTTGCCATTTTTGTCTCCAATGCATGAAAGTGAAAAGTGAAAGGGAAGTCTCTCAGTCGTGTCTGACTGTTCACGACCCCATGGACTGCAGCCTACCAGGTTCCTCTGTACATTGGACTTTCTAGGCAAGAGTACTGGAGTGGGGTGCCATCGCCTTCTCCGAAGAAGTTGCAGAGTTAATTTAAAACTATAAATGTGCTTTTTCTGTCCAGAAGCTTGCTATATTTTGACATAACCACAAATATATACCACTTATATTTTTCTACAGTTTTATGAAGAGCAACAGCCTAGTACTAACAGATAAAGAAAAATCATGCTTCCAAATACAGCTATGGGTTTGCTTCATTCCATATCTGCTAGGCAATAAGATTTGTTTGTTTACTTATCTATTTATATCTAACAGAATAATTTTCTTTCAATATGCCAACATCCTGATAATTAAAAATACTAATACCAGTTTCTAATGTTAAATTTATAATTTCAAAGTAAAGCAAACAAAATTATTTGTGGTGAATAGCACCACAAATTTTTTCTTATCAAATCAAGTATGTGCTGGCTGAGCTTTATATTTTTCTTTTCTTTTATTTGTTTTTAATTTATGTGGTTGGATAAATAATATCAGTGAGACCAGGTCCAAGGTCTGTCCCCATTTAAAGTATTTAGTTTCTTGGTCAATAGATGTATTGCTAAATCTAGAAGGCAGTTTTGGAAACTGGTGATAAGATACACTTGAAAGTCTAGTGTGAGTACACAACCACTGCAAACAGTGATCGCAGCCATGAAATTAAAAGAGGCTGTCTCCTTGGAAGAAAAGTTATGACAAACCTAGATGGTGTATTAAACAGCAGAGACATCACTTTGCCAACAAAGGTCCATAGAGTCTAAGCTATGTTTTTTTTCCAGTAGTCATGTACAGATGTGAGAGTTGTCCAAAAAGAAAGCTGAGCACTGAAGAACTGATGCTTTTGAACTGTGGTGTTGGAGAAGACTCTTGAGAATCTCTTGGACTGCAAATCAGTCAATCCTAAAGGAAATCAATTCTGAATACTCACTGGAAGTTTGATGCTGAAAGCTCCAATACTTTGGCCACTTCATGCAAAGTGACAACTGTTTGGAAAAGACCCTGATGCTGGGAAAGATCGAGGGCAGGAGGAGAAGGGGGCAACAGAGAATGACATGGTTGTTTGGCATCTCCAACTCAATGGATGTGAGTTTGAGCAAACTCCGGAAGTTAGAGAAGGACAGAGGAAGCCTGGTGTGCTGCAATCCCTGGTCACAAAGAGTCAGGCATGACTGAGTGACTGAAGGACAAACAACAACTCTAAATTGTACAACTCAAATGAATCTTTTCTCCCCCACCCCCCAAATAAATAAATGTCAGTGGTGTTTCTACTTCAAGATTATATCAATAGATTATATGTATGCTTTTGTGTATGTGTATGCTTACACAGAAGATAAAAATGAGGCAGAACTTAAATACCTCTGAAAAAGAAATAAAACATTATTTAGCACGTTAAACATTCCTGAATAGCTTACTTTCTGTTAAATCAATAGTTTTACTTGCAAACTCTGTGGTTTTTGAAGTCACGGAAGAGAGCCAAAATTAGATTACTTGAATCCACAGTCCTGTGGCTACTCATATATTGAACTCCATGTTTTTCATTGGGTAGGAATTGCTCTAAATTTTCCAATGCATAATCTCGGTACTTCGCATACAAACCAAATCTGTTAGATGCATAATAAAGATAGGGTTTATAATTGTGTCTTTCTCTTGATTGTGTTAAAATAGGATTGAAGTAATCATGTAACTTCCCCAGTATCAAGAGTTGTGTATATTGACATTTACAAAAAAGGTTTGTTGAATGGAGAAATAAAAGAACAAATTAAAAAAAAAAGTAATAAGTCATGAGGGATTTAAGTTATGGTTAATGTGATTTCCCTGGTTGTCCAGTGGTTTAGAATCCACCTGCCAATGCAGGGGACATGGATTCAATTTCTGGTCCAGGAAGATTCCACATGTCACATGGCAACTAAGCCTGTGTGCCCCAACTACTGAAACCTGTGTGCCCTAGAGCCTGGGTTCTGCAACAAGAAAAGAAGCCACAGTGAGAAGCCTGCATACCACAGCTAGAGAATAATCTCTGCTCACCGCAACTAGAGAAAGCCCAAACACAGTGCAGCCATATATATATATATATAAAAATATAAATATATATATATAAATTTAAAAATATATTTAAAAAATTAAAAATTATAATATGTTAGTAACAGATTAACGGTTATTTTACCTTAAGTTTTTAAAATTTATAGAGGTGAAGAAAAGAGGTAGAAAACCATATTCACAATGAATGACTTTACTTATTGACAAAGACATCTTAGCACTGTCAGTAGAATCAGCCATGTGCTAACAGTGAAGCATGGGTTTCTAGTTGTAGAGTTACAGTTGACGTTTGATGAATTATAGACTTCTCTAGGTAGTGACTGGAGCCATGAAGTTAAAAGACACTTGCTCCTTGGAAGAAAAACTATGACCAACCTAAACAGAATATTAAAAAGCAGAGAAAGCTATGGTTTTTCCAGTAGTCATGGATGGATGCAAAAGTTGGATTATAAAGAAAGCTGAATGCCAAAGAATTGATGCTTTTGAACTTGGTGTTGGAGACTCTTAAGAGTCCCTTGGACTTCAAGGAGACCCAACCAGCCTATCCTAAAGGAAATTAGTCTTGAATATTCATTGGAAGGACTGAGGCTGAAGCTGAAACTCCAATACTTTGGCCACCTGATGCGAAGAACTAGCTCATTGGAAAAGACCCTGATGCTGGGAAAAGTTGAAGGCAGGAGGAGAAGGGGACAACAGAGGATGAGATGGTTGGATGGCATCACTGACTCAACAGACATGAGTTTGAGTAAACTCCAGCAGTTGGTGATGGACAGGGAGGCCTGGCGTGCTGCAGTCCGTGGGGTTGCAAAGAGTCGTATAGACTAAGTGACTTCACTTTCACTTTTCACTTTCATGCATTGGAGAAGGAAGTGAGAACCCACTCCAGTGTTCTTGCCTGGAGAATCCCAGGGATGGGGGAGACTGGTGGACTGCCTTCAATGGGGTTGCACAGAGTTGGACATGGCTGAAGCGATTTCGCAGCAGCAGCAGCTCCTCATTAGTTGTGGTAGGGGTATAGAGACTGTAAGGGCCAGGAGATTAGTGATTCTGAGCTCAGCACTTTGTGGAACAAACAGGCAAATTGTGGATGTTTGGTTAGCAATGTCTGTCATGGGCTTGGAATAATGATATCCATGAACTAGAAGTTTTCTGAGGGTTTTCCTTTTTTTTTTTTCTCACTTCTTTAGCTATTGTTTCTTTGGTCTGAAAATGCCTCTCTTACTTCTTTAACCTCTTGCCATCACCCACTACTTATTAGCTTTACTTGAACATCTTCAGGATAGAAGTTCCAAACTCATCTCTAGTTAAATGATTAAGTTTCATATTTGGCAGGTCTTTTCCTTATTGTTTGGTTATCATAGATGAGAAATTGCTAATTTTAAGACTGATATAAACAACTTCATATAAAGCAACTACAAATTTTAGTACTATAAAAGTTAATTCTTGTCTATTTAATAAGATACAAAATTATTTGAGAACATATAATGCTTCTGCAGTCCCATAAAGCTAATCAGTTATTTTATAACATTAGCAATGTGTAAAATTTTCATATAGAACTAAACAGTTATATGCAGATTTTATAATAACTGATTATGTTCCTGTGAGTTTTATCATAAACTATCATCTATTTATTTCAAAGCACTGGTAATCCACAGATCATGAAATGAGACTGTTATAAACTTTAAACAATTCAGATCAAACTCTTACATGTGTAGTTAGATTACACATATAGATGCTTAAAAAGCTGCTATTACAAGGAGTTTGGTCAATTTTGTTACATCCTTTTCTGGATAGCATACATACTGGGACTAATACATTTTATCAGTTTAATCAACTTTGGATAACATGTTGCCAATGTTTTGCCTTTAAACAAGAATATATGGCAATTGATCAGAAAGAATATGCTTTCGGTGTGACTTTGAAACTCCGCCATTCCTGCTGCAGTTGCGTTGCTGCGATGGATGACTTTCACAACAGGAAATCAGGCCAATTTAAAGTCCAGGCACCGAGCAATTTGAGAACCACCAGCTTTATGCAGTAATATAATTATTCCCTCTGAGGCTCTTAATTGTATTCATCACACCATGATTTCTGCACAAATTAAGCATGCATTTACTGCTATATATAACTTCCTTTGCAGTTAACATTCTGGAAACAAATTTCAAGGAGATAGAATTTTGGACTTATTCATCCCCTGAAATCACAAGTTCCAAATGTTCCGTATACTGTAAGGTCACATTTTCTACCTTCTGGCCACTAAATAAATATGATACCAAACTGTTTAAGGGAGAAGAAATATCTGAAACTGGATCTTTTTATTTTTATGTTTCACTACCCTGAAAATATGTAGGACTTAAATCTTAAATAGTTCTTATGTGGATTAATATATTGTTTTCTAGAAGGAATTCTTAGCAAAATATAAGTTATGTACAAACTCAGAATCAGAAACTGAATATGTTCAATATGAGGTTTTAATTATCTGTGAAATAGGTTGCATATTTAGGATAAAAATAAAATAATCAAAAATGACCCAAGGAGTATACATAAACAACTTTAAAATAAATAGTGTATTTTAAAGTAAACTTATTTTCATATGTGTTTCTAAAAAATTTAAGCCAGAAAAATTAAGCTTCCTTTTCATTATTTCCTTTAGAAAATTGGAGTTAAAAAGCATTGAGTTTCTACAGTAGTTGCTGCTTATGGCTTTTATTACTCTACTTTCCCTAACCCTGCTTTATGATTATATTATAAACATTCAAAAAACTAAGATCATGGCATCCAGTCTAATCACTTTAATCAAATAGAAGGGGAATAAACGGAAGCAGTGACAGATTTTCTTTTATTGGGCTCCAAAATCACTGAGGACTGTGACTGTAGCCATGAAACTGAAAGACACTTGCTCTTTGGAAGGAAAACTGTGACAGACCTAGACAGCACATCAAAAAGCGAAGATATCATTTTTCTGGCAAAGGTCTGTATGGTCAAGCTATGTTTTTTCTAATAGTCATGTACGGATGTGATAGTGGGACCATAAAGAAGGCAGAGCACTGAAGAAGACCCTTGAGATTCCCTTGGACTGCAAGGAGATCAAACCAGTCAATCCTAAAGGAAATCAACCTTGAATATTCATTGGAAGGACTGATGCTAAAACTGAAGCTCCAAGACTTGGTCACCTGATGAGAAGTGCTGACTCTGATGATGTGAAAGATTGAAGGTGAAAGAAGAATGCGGCATAGGAAGAGATGGTTAGATAGCATCACTCACTCAATGGACATGAATTTGAACAAATTGCTACAAATAGTAAAAGACAGGGAAGCCCCGCATGTTACAGTCCATAGGGTCGCAAAGAGCTGGACACAACTTAGCAACTGAACAACAACAATATTATAAACATCACTTTCTAATATTTTATATAGTTTAGTTATTTTCTCTATTTTTTTCCAGATTGTAAGCTCCTCAAGGGCAGGAATTTCTCTCCTTCTCTCTCTCATCTACATATCTAATCTCACTGCTATTGTTTTTGTGAAATGAAATGCTAAGTATTCGGTTTCTGTGTCATTCCCCACTCAGATAGGTTGTAAACTTCTTGAAGAGAGAAGCTTCAGGGAGGCCACGGAGTGATTTGTCTTCTCTCAACCATTCATTCAAAACCCTTTGTTGAGCAGCAACCCTGGGCCAGACAACAAACTTGAAGACTTCTATGGCTTTTATACGCACAAACTGTAAGTGGTTCAAAGCATGAGTCATGCCCTGTTTTAGTTGAATAGCATAAATTATATGGAATCTGCAATATTCAGTATTTCATTTATGAAAGCAGATTAATTACAACTCTTTTTAAATTGTTGGAAATCACATCCCCTTATGGAAAACACTATGGAGATTCTTCAGAAAATCTAAAATGGAACTAAAATATTATTCACTAATTCCACCTCTGGATATGGATCCAAGAGATCCAAAATCAGAGTCTCAAAAAAAAAATATTAGCACTCCCATTTTTTACAGCACTCTTCACAGCAGTTAAGAAATGGAAATAATATAAATGTCTACTGACAGATGGTTTAAGAAAATGTAATATGTGCATGTAAGAGAATACTGTTCAGCCTTAATAAAAATGAAATTGTGCAATATGTCAATAATATGGGTGGGCATTGAGGGTACTCTACTGATATAAACCAAAGGCAGACATTGCATAATTTCACTTATATGAGATATCTAAAATAGCCAAATTCATAAAAGAGAAGATTAAAATGAAGTTTACCAGAGGCTGGAGAGTTATTAATCAATGAACACAAGGTTTTGGTTAAAGTCAAGAAATCTGTGGTACAGCATTGTATCTGTAGTCAACAGTAATGTACTCTTAAAATTTTTAAGAGTATTTAACATAGGTTAAATGTTATACCACAATAAAGGTAAATAAAATTCCAATGTTTATTTTTACATTTTTCTCAATTGATAAATATTTTTAGAAGCAAAAAATCTTAAGATATAATACAATACTGAGTGTATACTACTGTAAGCATAGGTCTGTCAGAAGGTAAGTGCTTAGAAATTGGCAGCTATTACAGAAGGATTTTTGTCTCCTATATTTTTGACCTAACACCTTAAACAAACTAGGGATATAATAAATAATTTTGAATGATTAATTCATTTCTTTTCAGCCACTATCATTTATTCAGTTATTCTTAAACACAAGATGTCTTAACTTTAATTACAGCTCTGAGGGCAGCTGTGAAAAATGGTGTTTGTCAGCGGGGTGGCCTGAGCCACTGAGACAGGAGAAGACCCTGAGAAGCAGGGGAATGGACAATGTGATGAGCTGGGATCTCTTCTATGTGCATCTAATTACAAACCAGTGAAAGATGTTTAAGAATTTTGCAAGATAGAAAATATCTCTAAGTATTTTCTAAGAGTCAAAGAACTAGATTAGAGGAAATTTGATGATGAATAAAACAAATCTCATTAATACAGGTGTGAAATTGTGGCAAATTATATAAGATTATTTAGAAAGTGAATGTAGAAAAATAGACAAGAGAAAAACTCAAAAGTACTGGGTAATTAGGTGGAAGGGCTTGTACCTAGGGTGCAGATGAAATAGAAAAAGTAACCAGTTATAAAATACAAACATGTGGTCTTCCCTGGTGGTCCAGTGATTAAGAATCTACTTTGCAATGCAGCGGGTACCAGTTCAATCTCTGGCCGGAAAGTTCCCACATGCTGCAGGGCAACTAAGCCCATGTGCCACAGTTACTGAAGCCCTGGCTCCTAGAGCCTGTGTTCCAAGAGAGAAATCACCACAATAAGCCCACACACCACACCTAGAGAGTAACCCCCGCTGTCTGCAACTAGAGAAAGCCTGTGTGCAGCAACAAAGATTCAGTGCAGCCAAAAATAAATTGAAAAAATAAAAATTAAAAAAAGCAAATATCTGTCATTCACTAAGGAAGTGAATATAAAATGAGGAATAAATATTCTCTGGACACATATCAAATATATTTTAGGCAAAAAAATAATGGTCCATAATATTGGACAGTATGTTAATTCCTCCTTCTTATTTCTTGTTTAAATTTATTATGTTTTCTTCCACTTGTAAATTTGATCTGCTCAGTGATCCATAGATTTAAAACTTAGAGCTAAAAAGTATTAGATATTTTCTCTATTGTCTTCTTATAAAAATGAAAATTTTAATTTAATTAATATATATATTAATTTATAGAGAATACCTATGCTGGGTTGGAAGAGTCAGAAGTCCAATATATGAAAGTAACTTCCAAACAACAAATGGTAGAAATTAAATCTTCTCATGTATAAAATGCCATTTCTACATAAATGCTTGGAAACTGATGATTAGAATAATTGATTCCTTGTGTATGCACTTAATTGCAGTATCTGCCCATATTATGGAGCGAACATCAGATTGGCATTTTGCAAAATCTTTCATTTGCAGATTGTAAGCTTTTAAATTCTGTGCTCCCATCTGTCAACTTCAAGTCCATCCAGTCTATATCCTTTTTAAGTGGTGTTAACACAACTTCATTACACAGTGATATATATTATACAAATGTTAATTATGTATTTGACCTTGTTAATAACATGGCAATGTTACAATTTTGTTTTGCTTTTAAAAACTATAGATAAGACAAATCATGTAAAAGAATATAGAAGATAATCATTAATGCAATTAGATCTAATGCATAAGCATAAAATGTCCCTAACATTTTATTGGAAACGTTATTAATTTATTCAACTTATTTTTTAGGATAAAGCAATAACATTCACGATACATTGTTATTTTTTAATTTCATGTATTATCATTCTTATGTGCTAGCTAAGGAATAAACTAATATAATAACATGACATTATTGCAAGGTACATCAAGAATAATTTTGTGTTTTACTAAGATCAACCTCACATGTTATTCCATTTAAGTGAGAAATGATAGCAAGAATTATTCTCTGAAACTGATTATTATCAGAGTTTTATCTTTTAATATTTAAAGTTTAACAGCCAATAAATTCTACATACCTCTAGATTTATGCTGTCCGCGTGTTACTATAATAACTGACATATGATAAAGCAGAAAGAATCAAAGAGAGAGAGGGAGGGAGAGAAAGAGAAGAAGAAAAGAGAACTAGGAAATGGTAGGTAGCAATAATCTCAGTTACAAGAAAGTATTAACTATAATAAATTCATTGGTATTTCAGTGTCATCTTTTTCCAAAAAAATCATATTTTCAGGAAATCAAATCTTCATAGAATGGTGAAATTCAAGGCTACTAAAATCGCTAAGCTCCAGTCTTCTTGAGACCAAAAAGATAAAGAGCAAACAAACAAAAGCATATAAAGGAACACGTTGTCTGCAACAGAAGAAACAGAATCAATGCAAAACAAAACAGCATTCTATGAGAATATCAAAAGAGAATAAATTACTGGCAAAGCATAAACTGCATACATGAAGCATTTATTGTCATGAATATTCATGCTACCGTACGCAAGGAAAGTTGAGTGAATTTCTTGAATCTAGTGATATAGTAACAGAACGGGTCCTGAGAAGAAAACCTTAAGCAAAATCTAGATTTGCATTGAGGAAAGAGAATGATTAGGGAAGCAAGGATATATTTTTGCCCGGTGACACATATGTTTGTGCTGTGGTTACTCAGTCGTGTCTGACTCTGTGGCCCCATAGACTGCAGCCCACCAGGCTCCTCTGTCCAAGGGCATTCTCCAGAATACTGGAGTGGGTTGCCATGACCTCCTCCAAGGGATCTTCCCGACACAGTGATCGACTCCAGGTTTCCTGCATTGCAGACGGCTTATTTACCATCTGACTATGTGGCGCCTTCTAATAATGGGACAGTTCTTGTGCTTTGGCATATTCCTGATTCAATGGAGAAGAAGCTCGTTTTGTGAGTGACAAGTGAAGCCCCAAGTAAGTTGGTATCTCCTGTGTTACTCTTACAGTTAGTGCCAGAACTTAGGCTGGAAACTATTCGTAGCAAATTTTTAAACAAGTAATTCACAACATCTTCTTCCTGCTTGAATGCTGCTATATATTTCAGTAGGCAGGCAGTAAAATTTTAAATAAAGAAATCCAAATAAAAGGATTCTAAAGAATAACTATATAAACAATTTCTATTTGAATCTAAATTTTTATATTGTGACAATTTATTGGAAATTTGATTTACTGTTTTTATGTATTATGCAGAAAAAACACACCAGCTTCTTTTATTTTTTATGATTTTTAGATTTTTTGTGATATGAAGAGATGCTTTTGTACTTTAAAATAAGAATTGCTTTTATTTCTAATTCATGTTAGTTTCTAAAATTACTGAATGACCTGTGGCTGTTTATGAAAATGATAAAAGTTAAATGTTGTGGCCTTGAGAATAGCTGTAAAAGTGCATAAACTATAACTTTCTTCACTTTTCATTATATACANTTGGAAATTTGATTTACTGTTTTTATGTATTATGCAGAAAAAACACACCAGCTTCTTTTATTTTTTATGATTTTTAGATTTTTTGTGATATGAAGAGATGCTTTTGTACTTTAAAATAAGAATTGCTTTTATTTCTAATTCATGTTAGTTTCTAAAATTACTGAATGACCTGTGGCTGTTTATGAAAATGATAAAAGTTAAATGTTGTGGCCTTGAGAATAGCTGTAAAAGTGCATAAACTATAACTTTCTTCACTTTTCATTATATACCTTTAAAAATAATGTCATTTTAACTCAGGAGTTTTATAATTTACAGAGATAAGTTTTAATTAATTATAGAATAAAGGCATGAATCATGAACTTAAAGATGATTCATTCAAGAAAGAGAAAGCTTTCATATGAGCACTATATTAGGAGCTGAGAATAGAGTCATAAATAAAGTGCTGACTCTGCCTTTGGGGATATCAAATCACCTTAATAGCTAAACACAACACAATATACTTCTGCCTTCACTAACTTGAGTGAAACACATGTCTTAAAAGGTTGGTGAAAGCTCTCATTCACAGCAGAGAGAAAGATTCTGTGTGTATATAGGGTAGAAGCTTAAACCCTTTAAAATAATATAGTAAACCCATAAAGATGATGCATTACAAAGATCCTTTGATGTCAGATATAGAAATCACAGTAGAAGCATAACAGTGCAGATGTGAGAGTTGAAGTACCAAAGTACTATTAATTAAAATGTGTGTGTGTGTAGTATAGTATTTTATGTATATTCCCTGAATTTTAGATTTTGTATGTTAAAGGTGTGTAATTTTACTTTTTTCTTTTCAACTTTTACAGGAGACTTGAATCTCTACATTGAATGCCTGAGTTGGATGTTACTTAATGCTGACAAAGTGCAGTTACTCTGGAAACTTTATTTTAAAGGGGCTTCCCATGTGGCACAGTGGTAAAGAATCCACCTGCCAGTGCAGGAGACACAGGAGATGCAGGAGACATGGGTTCAATTCCTCGCTTGGGAAGATACCCTCGAGTAGGAAACGGCCACCCACGCCAGTATTGTTGCCTGGAAAATTCCACATACAAAGGAACTTGGAGGGCTACAATTCATGGGGATGCAAAGAATCAGTCACGCTTTTATTCTTATTTGATACTCAATTTTATTGACTGGGTCAAGAACTGGATACTATTCTTCAGATTAAATAAGGTTGCTCTGAGACTCTTTTAACACAATTATTTGCCTTGTCCCAAAAATGTAAACAAACAACAAAAGCAACAACAAAGAAGTGGTTAGTATTGGATCTGGGAAAAGAAGGAAAGAAAAGAAATAAACAGTGAAGAGAAAACAAAGGGGTAGATGAGAGAACATTACCGAAAAAAAAAAAAAAAAAAGAGGGGAAGTTGAGTCAAAACTCTCATGGCAATTTGATTTTGAGTAAGCTTCAATAAGATCATAATTTAGTACAATGATTAGGAAGTATGAACTTTAAAAGAAAAAGAGATTAATGTACACAGAGGTTGTTGTAGGCACATGTTTCACTGCAACATAAACTTGCAACAACAACAACAAAAAAAGTGTGTGGATATATGTGTGTGTGTGTATCCATATATATACATATATATATATATATATATAAAGAAAGTATTTCTAATTGTCCTAATTATTTTTGTTATCCAAATAATTGCAAAATAATGGCAAGTGCATGAATCTCAGAATCTGAAGATTTGGGATCAGGAGCTAAGTCTGCTCTGTGATCAAAAATATAACACTAATGAGTTTACCTAATCTCTCCAGGTCCTTTTTCTCAACAAGACTATTGTTTTCACTGAAATTTTCCCTGAAATTTCTTCATAAACTGGGAATCATGATGTTCCCAGACTTGTGTATGTATACAGTGGTCTGTAAGCTCTAAAATAAAATGGCATGGTATGATGATGATAGTATATTTCAGAACATGATTGGTATCAGCCTAAATGTGGTCTGTTCATAATTAACAATTACTTTTATTTTTTGTGCATCAAGACTAACAAGCATCAGGAGCATCATGCACTATACATTTTCTTTCCTTTTTAATTTTTTTTTTCTTAACAGCTGTCTGCAGGTGAAAGAACAATATAAAGTGGGAAAAGTTACCCTTTTGTGACCTCCTGTGTTGTGTCTTCTGAAATGGATTATTTGAAAGAGGATTTACAAGATGAATAGAAAAGAGAGAAATCTTTTTAGTTATTCCTCATCATACAATTACTCATGGAAATGTGATTAAATTATAGCCATATATTTTGGGGGGGCTCCAAAATCACTGCACGTGGTGACTGCAGCCATGAAATTAAAAGATGCTTCCTCTTTGGGAGAAAAGTTATGACCAACCTAGACAGCATATTATAAAGCAGAGACATTATTTTGCCAAAAAAGTTCTATCTATTCAAAGCTATGGTTTTTCCAGTAGTCATGTGTGAGAGTTGGGCTATAAAGAAAGCTGAGCACCAAAGAATTGATGCTTTTAAACTGTGGTGTTGGAGAAGACTCTTGAGAGTCCATCCTAAAGGAGATCAGTCCTGGGTGTTCATTGGAAGTACTGATGCTGAAGCTGAAACTCCAATACTTTGGCCACCTGATGTGAAGAATCAACTCATTTGAAAAGCCCCTGATGCTGGGAAAGATTGAAGGGAGGAGGAGAAGGGGACAACAGAGGATGAGATTTTTGAATGGCATCACTGATNCAAAGAGTCGGACACGACTGAGCGACTGAACTGAACTGAATCTCTTTATAGTTTCGACTTGCATTACCTTGAAGAATAAAAAGGTTAAATAATAGTTAAAATATATTCATTTGTGATTTGGATATCCTTTTTGATATCCATTTGTTCATTTGAATATTGAGTGGCCTATATTTTTATTCATTTGTAGATTTTTCAGTAAATTATATACATTAGTCAGATGTATATATTGCATGTATTTTCTCTCACTTCTTGGTCTGAATTTTCTCCTAGTGAATTTCTCTTAATGCTTTCATTAGATGAGAAGTTTTTCACTTTAGTGCAGTGCAGCTCATCATTTTCCCCCTGTGTAGTGATTTTTATATTCTCTCATTGAAGCCTATGTCTACCTCATATTCTTAAAGATAGCTGTCTACACTATCTTGTAGATATGTTCCTTGATTGTTTCACCTTTCCCCTTTAGTTCGCTTCAATACGTTTAACATTTTTTGTTTGTATTTTATGGTTTGAATTCTTGGTAATTATCTTTTCAAATGTTGCTTCTACTGCCTTGTCTATTTTCTTCATGGGATTATGACTCTTGGTATATCAGACATTTTCTGAAATTTTTTCTCTGACTTTTCTTTCCATGCTTCAAGCTAAGCATTTTCTTCTGAGCTGTATCAATTCATTAATCCTCTGTGAATAAATCCATATTCATTAATCTTTTAATCTTCTTAATACTACCTATCAAGTCTTAATTTTTATTATCTTATTGTTCTGTAACCACCTTTTTCTTTTTTATTAACAAAAACTAGCTATCTACTAAAATTCTCTATCTTAAAATGCATTTTCCATAAACCTATAAATCAAAATTGTTGTAGTCCTTATAATTTTAACATCTATATCTCCTTCCTAAATCTCTATTTTTTATTTTCTTTTTACTCTTTTTCTTTTTTGTATGTATATTTATCTTGTATGATGATAGCCTGGAAATACATGATTGAATCCTAATTATTGTGTAAAAATATAGTAAGGATATTTTTTATTTCTGAATGATCTTATCTTTCCCGTAGATATTTACTTTTGCATATTTCTGACTTATCTTCTGAATCTAGTATTGAAATTGAGCTGAATTAAAGCTGGATTTTAGTTCTTTTTCAGGCTGGGCTATATCAGATTTGCCCCTTGTACACTGAGTGCAGCCTCCCAGGATCTGGCATGTTAATCAGGTTTCTTAATTGGCCCTGAGCTTCATTTCTCCCTTCCCTGCACTTGCAAGACTGCCAAAAGATTTACTTAGCTTCTTAGCCTCATACACCAACCTCTAGTTATTTCCGAATCTCTAGGTTTTCTTCTGCTTAAGAATCAGAAAACATCAGGAAAGAAAAGAATGGCACTGGGCCACAGTTCCATTTTCCGTTCTCTCTGAGGCTTTTTTTTCCCCTCAAATTTTGGTTGTCTTGGTAATTTTCTGATGCCTCCAAAGAGATTTAATATGTTTTACCTAGCTTTTCCAGTTGTTCCTGTCAGTAGAGTTGGTCTGAAACAAACTAGTCCATCATAAGCAAAAGCAAAGTCCCAAATATAAGATATTTTTGATAGCCCTGTTGTGGTTTTTTCTACACAAATCTGAAGAAAGAGCAGCTTTCCATTTACACGATATCACAACTGTCTAACTAAATAATATCAATTATTTTTACTTTTCTTCAAAGGCCTTGTTTCTAGTTAGCATTGTGCTTGCCAGGTACCTTCCTGATTTACTCCCATTTTGAAATGTAGGAGCCCATACTGACCATGAATTTTAGTGTATGCCTTATTAATTTAGAAAATAACAGAATTTTAACTCCTATTACTATGCTTGGGATTCCATTTAATTGAAACACTTTTCTGAATCCTTTCCAAGGGCTTTGGATACTTTTTTTATTCTGCTCCCACAACTTTTATTATATGATTTTTCACATTTTATTTTAATTATTTGTCTCTCCCTATCACTAGAGTATAGATCCCCTGGAGAAGGTCATGGCACCCCAATCCAATATTCTTGCCCGGAGAATCTTATGGACAGGCTAAAGAATCTTATGGACAGGCGGGCTAAAGTCCATAGGGTCACATAGAGACAGACATGACTGAAGGAACTTAGCAGGCACCACTAGAGTATCTGGCTATCCAAAGTCATAGCTACGCTTTATTTATCTTTATTTCTGGTACACAATTGAAGCTAAATATTTTTAATGAATGAATGAATAACATAATTCCCAACATAATCATATTCAACTTGCAATTCACTCCTCTATCTATAGTTAAGCTTAGACATTTCATAGGCAGGATTAGTTGAGTTACATATATATTCATCTCATTTACAAACATATTTTAAAAAGTCATTCTACAAAATTCTCACAAACAGTGAGATATTGCCAAAAGATGATTATCTATAACCAGCCAGATAAGTTGTTCTTAAACATATATTAATGAACATAGGGTAAATAATAAGCCCCACCAGAAACTGAATTAGTTAAATTTTATTGGGAATTTACTGACAATTTTTTATCCTTCTCCTGAGATGTCATTATTTTTTATTTTAGGTTTTTTACATATATTTCTATAATAATTATAATATGTTCATTACTGCTTTCTAAATTGCCACCAAGTTACATGCACTGAAACATTTCTGATAAATTAGCTGAATTTTCCTCTTACGATGTATGGCAAACCCAATAGAGTATTGTAAAGTCAAATTAAAAAATAAATAAATTAATTAATTAAAAAAAATCATAGCAGTAAAGTGACAAATGCTACTATAGTGACTTTAGGTACTATTTTCTCATAAATACTAAGATGAGTGGCCTTGAAGTGAATAGCTATAAATAATGCTGCTGAAACAGAATGTGATTTTCTGACACAGATGGCTTTTACTGTATAGAGAAATACTTGACATGAGTTTTTTTCTCTCTCTCTCATTATTGCAACTGATTAAAATTTTATGAGGATTATCTCGACATTTATTAGTGCTTTGGGGGCACAAATCCACCAAACTGCCCTTGCCCACCATTAATGATCAGAGGTAACTGCAATACCTTAGATTTATAATACAATAAAAGTCAGGAAAATTTTTTAAATAACTTAGTCTGGCTTTTTTTTTTTCAGATTAAATTGAGATATTTACCTACTTTATTTTGTCCATTTTGACAAATTGGGGAGTGACATTCATTTTTTAAATATACAGACTATTTTCTTATAATATCCCAATTCCTCTGATGTATTGTTATTTTATGTGTTCCTTTTAAATATTAAAACTTGAATGAAGTGACTTCTGCAAAGTATAAAAATAACAAAAGCAAAGCAGTTAATACCAGATCAACATATCACATCTGGCCAATGTCTGTGGCTAGGGTTCTACTCTCAAATGTTAGACAAAAGAGTAACATGTGCCTAAAATGCACAAGTAATTTTTATTAAGACAGCTCTGTGCTCTGATGCTTTAACAATCATCTGCATGTTCCCTCTTCATATATTTTTTTCCAAGTTCATGAGAACCTAGATTTTTATGGTAAAATCAGTTGAGTTCAGTCACTCAGTTGTGTCCAACTCTTTGGAACCCCATGGATCGCAGCACGCCAGGCCTCCCTGTCCATCACCACCTCCCGGAGTTCACTCAGACTCACGTCCATCGAGTCCGTGATGCCATCCAGCTATCTCATCCTCTGTCGTCCCCTTCTCCTCCTGCCCCCAACCCCTCCCAGAATCACGNAATTTCACAGTTCATATGGAAACACAAAAGACCCCGAATAGCCAAAGTAGTCTTGAGAAAGAAGAATGCAGCTGAATGAATCAACTTTCATGACTTCAGTCTACACTACAAAGCTACAGTCATCAAGAGAGTATGTTGTTGGCACAAAAACAGAAATATAGACCAATGGAACAAAAGAGAGCCCAGAGACAAACCCAAGCTCTTATGGGTACCTTATTTTTGACAAAGGAGGCAAAAATATACAATGGGGCAAAGACAGCTGCTCCAACAAGTGGTGCTGGGAAAACTGGACAGCTACATGTAAAATAATGAAATTAGAATACTTCCTAATACCATACACAAAGATAAACTCAAAATCAATTAAAGATCTAAATGTAAGACCAGAAACTATAAAACTCTTCGAGAAAAACATAGGCAGAACACTCAATGACATAAATCAAAGCAAGATGCTCTATGACCCACCTCCTAGAGTAATGAAAATAAAAATAAAAATAAACAAGTGGGACCTAATTAAACTTAAAAGCTTTTGCACACAAAAGTAAAATACAAACAAGGTGGAAAGACAACCCTCAGAGTGGGAGAAAATAATGGCAAATTAAACAACTGAAAAATACTTAATTTCCAAAATATACAAGCAGCTCATACAAGTCAATACCAGAAAAATGAACAACCCAATAANCACACAAAAGTAAAATACAAACAAGGTGGAAAGACAACCCTCAGAGTGGGAGAAAATAATGGCAAATTAAACAACTGAAAAATACTTAATTTCCAAAATATACAAGCAGCTCATACAAGTCAATACCAGAAAAATGAACAACCCAATAAAAAAGTGGAGAAAAGACCTAAACAGACATTTCTCCAAAGAAGACATACAGATGGCTAACAAACACATGAAAAGATGCTCAACATTTCTCATTGTTAGACAAATGCAAATAAAACTACAATGAAATACCACCTCTTAACAGTCAGAATGGCCATCATCTAAAAATCTACAAACAATAAACGCTGGAGAGGGTGTGGAGAAAAGGGAACCCTCTTTGCATTGCTGGTGGGAATGTAAATTAATACAGCCACAATGGAAGATGGTATGGAAATTACTTAAATAACTAGGAATAAAACCACTATATGACTGAGCAATCCCACTCCTAGGCATATACCCAGAGGAAACCAAAATTGAAAAAAAAAACACATGCACCCCAGTGGTCATTGAGGTGCTATTTACAACAGCTAGAATATGGAAGCAACCTAGATATCCATCAATATATGAAAGGATTAAGAAGTTGTGGCACATATATATAATGGAATATTACTCAGCCATAAAAGGGAACCCATCTGAGTCAGTTCTGAGGAGGACGAACCTAGAGCTTATTATACAGAGCGAAGTAAGTCACAAAGAGAAATATAAATATCATAAATTAACACTATATATAGAATATAGAAAGATGGTACTGATGAATTTATTTGCAGGGCAGCAATGGAGAAACAGACATAGAGAACAGACCTGTGGAAACAGGGAGAGAGGAGGAGAGAGAGTGAGATGTATGGAGAGAGTAATATTGAAATTTACAATAACACATGTAAAATAGATAGCCAATGGTAACTTGCTATATGACTCAGGGAACTCAAACAGGAAATCTGTGACAATCTAGAAGGGTGAAATGGCAAGGGAGATGGGGCTGAGGTTTGCAAGGGAGGGGACATGGGTGTACCTAAGGCTGATTCTTGTTGACATTTGACAGAAAAGAACAAAAGTCTGTAAAGCAATTATCTTTCCATCAAAAATAAATCCTCTGAGGGAGAGGGAGAGGGTGGGATGATTTGGGAGAATGGCATTGAAGCATGTATACTATCATGTANTGGTGACTGCAGCCATGAAATTAAAAGATGCTTCCTCTTTGGGAGAAAAGTTATGACCAACCTAGACAGCATATTATAAAGCAGAGACATTATTTTGCCAAAAAAGTTCTATCTATTCAAAGCTATGGTTTTTCCAGTAGTCATGTGTGAGAGTTGGGCTATAAAGAAAGCTGAGCACCAAAGAATTGATGCTTTTAAACTGTGGTGTTGGAGAAGACTCTTGAGAGTCCATCCTAAAGGAGATCAGTCCTGGGTGTTCATTGGAAGTACTGATGCTGAAGCTGAAACTCCAATACTTTGGCCACCTGATGTGAAGAATCAACTCATTTGAAAAGCCCCTGATGCTGGGAAAGATTGAAGGGAGGAGGAGAAGGGGACAACAGAGGATGAGATTTTTGAATGGCATCACTGATTCAATGGACATGAGTTTGAGTGAACTCTGGGAGTTGGTGATGGACAGGGAGGCCTGGTGTGCTATAATCCATGGGGTCACAAAGAGTTGGACACGACTGAGTGACTGAACTGAACTGAACTGAAAATAGTTTATTCAATGATCTCAGGAAAAAAAATTTTTTTTGAAAGTCTAATTGGTTTGTGTCACTAATGATGGCAATGATCGTGTCAATGGTGGTTCAGTGGTAAAGAATCGGCCTGGCAATGCAGGAGACGTGAGTTTGATCCCTGGATCAAGAAGTCCCCCTGGAAGAGGAAATAACAACCCACTCCAATATTTTTGCTTGGGAAATCTCAAGGGCGGAGGAGCCTGGCGGGCTATAGTCCTTGAGGTTGCAAAGAATCGGACAGGTCTGAGCACAGTGATGCACACGCACATGTGCGCGTGCACGCACATGCACACACACACAATAAATGTTATCATGAATTAGATCACAGTCTTTTGTTACAACTAAAAGTGAAAAAGAACTCGGAGGGAGAAGTTTCTTACAAAAAAGGTCAAATTTCATTAAAAGAATAACATGAAAAAGATTTTAACAGAAATTTGAAGATTTTTCAAAATGTCATTGAGATTTCTCAAAATGACAATACGAAGGAGAAACTTTCTTGTCTTGTTATTTCCATTTAAAATAAATTAATTAGATTTACTACTCTTAGAAATTTGGTAACTTTTCAGTGAGTAAGAAATTTCAAGGATAGAGACATTTCCTGAGAGACTGAATTGATTTAACAAAAAATTTTAGGAATACTAAAGAAATTTTTATCAATAATTCTAAAGAAATTCAAATTTTAAGGTTTATTTTAAAAATGATTTAGGATTAACAGGGCAGTAAGCAACCACATGTAATAAGTTTATATTTCTAATAGGGAAATTTGGCTATGACACATAGGTCAGTTACCATCATTTATTCAAAGAAATTTTAATGATAGGGAAAAATGTTTTTAAATCTGTACGATCAACAGAAGCAAAATATAAACTATTTGTAGTATAACAACATTTCTATACATGGTGTGAAAGACATAGACCAATATAATAACAAGGTTGTGTGTGAATGATTGTAATGTGTGCAATGAATAATTTAATTTTTAAAATTTATACTCTTCCAAATTTTTAAGAGTTCCTGTATTTTACAAAACCAATATTCCAAATTGAATGCTTATTAAATGCCTAGCTTGTGCCAGCAACTTCAGTTATAAAGGTGAAAAGGAGCTACTTATATTTGGTGAGAAAATATGCTATTAATAAATATCATGATAACAATTTTCTTTCAATGTAACTAAAATCTAGTTTATATTTCAGAAGTGTATGTATGTGTTAAAATTATGTGGGGTTTTTTTTGCAATAATTTATCTGCATCCACTTAACAGTGACATATTCTAGTGCTTTTTATAAGGAATGATTAGTAGAGAGTAGAAAGAATGTGTTCCCACTTGGAAAAGTTTTCAAATGCAGAAGCTGCATTTTTATTGCTGTGAAGTAACTGAGAATAATCCTCAAAAGATATATAAATTTGGTATTACAGAAAGCAGAGGTGAAATAAATGTTTTAAGAGTTTTTTGCTCTGTTTTGTTGTTATTTGCTTACTTCTGAGAACCTACAATAAGTCTTTAGGAAAAGCTAAGAGTGAGCAATTTTAATACTCCATTTTCATTACTTTGATAAGTTCAATTTTATTATTTTATTCTAATAAAGGAGTGTCCCTTTAAATAAGCCTTCTTTTGAGAGACACAATTTAATTGTGTACAATAATCTGAACCCAACAAAGCACATTATCCTTTTACCATACTTGCCTCATTAGATTCAGCACTCAAAAGACATCAATGACTTGGCTGAACTAACAAAATATGCATTTTTCCTTTTGCTGATGTGCTGCCTAAGACAGGAAATACTTCTTTCGTTTTTGTTTTTTTTTAATTCCTTGAAAGCATTTCAACTTTCATTTCTGTAAGTGTTATCACATTCAACGACTTCAACACACTCTCCATTTCACTAGCAATCTGTTAGTGATCTGCTCCTTTTATCTCTCCACAGATTTGTCCTAATGAAATCATTATGACTGAACTGTTGTTTTTCATCTGCTTTTATTCCATCTCTCTATGATAATAATTATCTCATTTTATTTTCAGAAACACTGACACACAGCCACAGTTTTGAGTCATTATTTTTATGTTTCTTAAAAGAAAAGTAATTGATTCTCTAAATATTTTTGTTTTGTATATTTATTTAAGGTGAATACAAGACAGTAACTGCATTTAATCTGAAAGGTAGTAGAATAGTGTGGTTAGTAGATGCCTCTGCATTCATAACAAACTGGGTTCAAATCTCTCTGCTATTTAGAACTATGTTGTCTTAAACTTGCAACTTAATTCATTAATTTTCAGCTAATTCATAGGATTCCTGTGTATATTAAATGAGACAATGTATGGAGAATAATTAGTTCAATCTCCAAAACATAGATGTCAAGCTAAATGCTTTATAAGAATAGACCTGCTCATATGACTCAAGGCCATTATCATAAATGCATTCATTTAAGTCATGCTCTAATACTGAGGTACACTTATGCATTTTTACATGTCTTTACCTGTCAATATCAACTTACATATTTTATCTCCTCTGCCACAAGATCTTTTAATCCAATACCATTGATTTTTAGCAAACTTAAAAACAATCACATTTACATAAAGTATACGTTAAATAAATTTAATCCTGTGTTGAATATGAGCTTGAGGATCTGATTTAAAGATGGCTACCCAGGGAATTCATAAATTCTGCCATGTAAAACTGATTTCTTTTTAAAATTTTCATAACTATTCCAATTTTCTTTTGCCTTTTTTTAACTTCTCCCACCTTTTGTTTCACCCCCATCCATCCCTACCTTATCCCATTCCCATTTCCCACACATTCATTGATAGGCTTTCTGTCAAAATGGATTAGTTTGCATTTTTAGAATTTTATATAAATGGAATTATACAGTATGCACCATTTATTTGTCTCACTTCTTTTGTGTAGTTATTTTGAGATTCATTCACATATGAGGATTTATCAATAGTTCATTTAATGGCTAAATAGTATTCTTTTGTGAGATATAACCAAATTTGTTTATCCATTTAAGATTTGGGTTGTTTCCAGTTTTTGCCCATTGCAAAGTTGCTATAAACATCTGTGACTAGTCTGTTTAAACAAAATGCTTTCTTTTCTTTTGAGTAAAGAGAAATGGCTAGGAATGGAAAGGCTGAATTGTATGTCAAATTTTAAGAAGCTATCCAACTTTTCCACAGTGGTTATATAATTTTACATTCCCACTAGTCATGTATGAGTGTAGTTTTTGTAGAATTGATAATATATTTTTTCTCTTAAATGCTTAGTAGAATTTACCAGCATAAATTTCTGTTCCTAAATATTTCCCTAACATTCACGTGGGAAGGATTTTAACTACATATCAAATCCTTTAATAGTTAAAGGACCATTCAAGCAACATATTTCTTCTTGAATGAGCTTTGGCAGTTGTGTGTTTTTCAAAGATTTGTCCTTTTTATCTAAGTTCATAAAGTTATAGATGATAATTTCTTATTAATCTTTTAATATGTGGGTAAGCTCTCTCATTTATTATATTGGTAATCTGTGGCTTTTTTTTTTATTTTGAAGGTCAGTCTGATGAAAGATGTATCAATTTAATTGATCTAAAATAACCAGATTTGATTTCATTACTTTTTATTCTTTTTCTGTTTTTAATTTTTGTTCTAAGCTTTATTTTTGTCAGCTTATATTAGACATATTTTACTTATTTTAAATTATTGTTTCTTCTAGTGGAATCAGATTACTGAAATGAGATATTTTGCTTCTTAATACAAGCAGTTAGTACTCTAAATTTGCCCACAGGTACTATTTTAGCAATATCATTTCACCACATTAATTTTGATATTTTTTAAAAATTTCATTCAGTCATATGAAAATGCATTCATATTGAAAATACTGTTTAATTTCTTTTTAATTTTTTAAAATGTATTCATCTACCAAAGTATCATTTATAAGTGTTTTGGTTGTTTTTAATGCTCACATATTTAGAGATTTTCCAATATTTCTCTCCACTATCTCCCTGCTTCCTCTGTTCTATTTTTATGTACCTTGGTTACAATGAATATCTGCTGTCATCGTCATCTTTGTTCATCTTTATGTAACATATTACTTGTTCTCTGGTTGCCTTTAATTTTTTTCCCACTAGTTTAAAGCAATTTTATTATGATGTATGTTTATTTTCTTTAATGTTTCTTGTACTTGAAGTTTGTTGAGCTTCTTGTATCTTTATTTTATTTACTGATTATTTGCAAGTTGGAAGATTTAGACATTATTTTTTCAAATATTTCTATGTTCTTTTTCTCCCTTCTTTTTGGTATTAAAAGTTATTTTTACAGTAGATTGCTTAAAGTGGTTCCACATTCATTTCAGTTCAGTTCAGCTCAGTCGCTCAGTCATGTCTGACCATGCACCTCCCTGTCCATCACCAACTCCTGGAGTTTACCCAAACCCATGGCCATTGAGTCGGTGATGCCATCCAACCATCTTATCCTCTGTCATCCCCTTCTCCTCCTGCCTTCAATCTTTTCCAGCATCAGGGACTTTTCAAATGAGTCAGCTCTTCACATCAGGTGATTCCACATTCACTTATATTCATTTTTTTTATTAGTTTTAATTTTTTTCTGTGTGTTACTTTGGATAATTTCTACTGCTCTGTACTCAAGTTCACTACCATTTATCTTGTCATGTCTAATCTNACTTTTCAAATGAGTCAGCTCTTCACATCAGGTGATTCCACATTCACTTATATTCATTTTTTTTATTAGTTTTAATTTTTTTCTGTGTGTTACTTTGGATAATTTCTACTGCTCTGTACTCAAGTTCACTACCATTTATCTTGTCATGTCTAATCTGTCATTAGTGCTATCAATTGTACTTTTCAATTCAGACATCACAGTTTTCCTCTCTAGAAGTTTGATCTGTATCTTTTTAAATTTTTCCTCTTAAATTTTGAACATATGGAGTTCATAATGATTGCTTTAATGCCCTTGTCTGTTAGGTTTATCATCTGTGTCAGTTCTGAGTTGATTATGATGGATTGATTTGTTTCCTCAATAGAGTTTGTAGTTTCCTACTTCCTTGTGTTCCTGGTAATATTTGATTGGAAACCACATGTTGTAAATATCAACTTCTAATGTGATGGATCTTTTTGTATGCTGAGTGTTTTGTGTTCCTACCTAAAATGCTAATATACCTTAGCATTTTCCTGGGTCAAAGTTAACTTACATGGATATTTTGAGTCTTGCTTTTAAGATTCTATTGATTAGTTTAAGGCTAAGAGTGTTTCACTACTGAAACAAAATTATTGGGGATACTGTCAGTGCTTTGTGAATCAAATTTCCCTATAAGATGGTGGGCAAGACTATTCTTAGCCTTGTATGACTGCTGTGAACTGTTCCTCTAATCTTTTCAGATAATTGATTCCTTGGCTTTAGGCACACTAATACTCAGCTGAAGACACAAGAGGAACCCTCTGCCATCACATTTTCATCTCTCTGCAGTACTTTTTTCTCTGATTCTCTGTCCAACAAACTCTAACCACCTTGTTCTCCTTAAGTCTTAACTACATTTTCTCAGGTCCTTCTGGGTTCTTCTATCCTACTCCTTAATATGGATATCTTTACTTTTTCAAGACATTAGGCTGAAACAATGTTAGGGCTCAATGATTTTTTTTTTTCTATCTCTTAGAGTTCATCTTCTGTTAGTGTGTTCATAACAATTGTGGTATTTATTTTGTTCTTTTTATTTTTTTAAGTTGTTTCAGGTGGAATTAAATCCAGTATCAACTGCTCCATTTTCTAAACCTGGTTTTGAATCTATTTATTTGTTCATTTAGAACCAGAAAATGTACAATTGCATTATACTTGTGGGTCATTGATATATATTATAGATATTAGTATTTTCTAGAAGCATTGCAAGCATTAGATTGTTTTCTGATTTTAAGTATGGGTAGAATTCACATTTTAATTTTCTAATGGCCAATTTTTATAAATAGATGAATAAATGTAAATGTAAATGTGGATCTTATTAGGAAGCATTAAATGATCCACAGAATAAAAATAGTGCTGCAATTAAAAAAATTAATTTTCTCAAATGCATCATAAGCAAATTTGAAACTGGAATTTTAATGTATTAAGCATTTGAAAAAAATGCAAACTTCAATCAAAGTTCTGATTCTTTTAGTGACTTAGATATAATCAGTGATATACAAATATATAAATTATCCACTGAATATTCTATTTCTATCCATAAATTTGATATTAGTACTTGACAAAATAATTTTCTAGAAAACACAGAAAATATTTGATAGCTATTGAACTATTAATATTAATCATTCTTATTCATTGGAACAGGAACAAAATTTAGACAATCTCTGAAACTTAAGTTGAGAGTCTGTGGTGGGGAATCTGTAAATAATGACACAATCTGAGAGTGCAAAACAGTCCTTAAACCCAATAAGATTTTTTTTTCATTAAACACAGATAATTTCTGTAATTGTAATATTTTAAAATAAAGAAGAAAATATTAGTAAATTTATATGACAATATCTTCAGAAACTATTGGCCTTTCCCCTAAAAACATAATTGTTTTAGCCACTTCATTTATTCTCACTCTATTTGGTCATTCTCAAAAAGAAGTATTCATCTGTAGTTCTTTAACAATATTATTTTAGAAGAACACAGGTGATGTTTGACAGTCTAAATTTTCCAAGCCAAGAAGTAGTCTACTTAAAACTGGCTTCAGTTTTCTCTTTTGCTGTATATTTTTGCTACATTTTCATGGTATGTTCTACTTAAAATACAAACACACAGATGGCAAGATACAGATAACAGGCATAAGGCTGAAATATGTTTGTGTGTGTTGGTTGAAAAATATCTACAAAATGAAGTACTTGTAGACACTAAATAAAAGCCATTCCCTCTAGATATTTTATAAGGTAGCTACATATGGATCACAATATATGCTTCTAAAATTAAGCTTGTTTACTTCAGTGAAAAATTAAACAGTCTTTGGAGACCAAGTCCAAGTTGCCTCCAATTTTTCAGTAAGATGAAAGAAAAGATTTTGCTTACAAGTATAACCTAAGGAAATGAAATGAAAAAAGGAAAAGGTTTAGAATTGAAGCTACTTGACATAATCTGGCATATATTTAAACTATTTGGTATTATTCATGTCTTTATTTTATGTAAATGTAGTGACTCTCAGGCAATTATATTTTTAAAATAATCAATTTTCTTTAATGTGATAAGAATGAAATATTTTAAAAAGTTGCTGACTTATATGACTCATTATTGCTGATTTATTATGACTTATTACCTTTCCAATCCATTATTAATTATTGCCATACAAACAGAGGAAATTGTCATAGAGAAGCTATTTTTGTTCCAAAAACAGAAAATTAATTTACTTAAGCATTATGGTTGCAAGTATATGGACTGTTTCAAAATGATTTACCTTGAAGAAAGAGCAGACTACTATGCAATATAAAGACATGGTTAACTTCCATGAAATCATCAGTAGAAAGTTTGTTCTGCAGATTTATGGTATTGATAAAAGGGATATACAGGGTTTCCCATGTGGTGCTAGTGTTAATGAATCTGCCTGCCAAAGCAGGAAATGCATGAGATGCAGGGTTGATCCCTGGGTTGGGAAGACCCCTGAAGGAGGCAGTAGCAATCTGCTCTAGTATTCTTGCCTGGAAAATTCCATAGACAGAGGAGCCTGGCAAACTACAGTCCATGGGGTTGCAAAGAGGTGGACCCAACTGAGCACGCGTGCACACACACACACACACACACACACAACACACACACAAAGGAGATATATGGAGATAACTGGTTCAGTGGGTGAGACAGAAACTAAACAGAAATGTAGTGAAAAATATTAGATTCATTAATTATTGATCTAACACTGAAACATGAAGAAAAAATCAAAGTGATAGATCATATTTGCTAAAAATATTGCTATTATCAGTTTGCATTTAAACCTCCTATAATTTGTTGTGATACTCATAAAATTTTAATAGTAAATTTTTAATCCAAATATTTCCATTTCTCAAAAAAATGGATCATTGATATTTTAACTATGATTTCAATTTATTTGATTTTATCAATTATGCCTCTATATTTAGCTGCTAAGTTTCATCTCAGAAATAGGAAATTATTTGCTTCTTTATAATTAACTCTTTCCTTGTTTATTTACTTTATCTCAGATTTTATAGCTGCATACAATAATTTGCAACTTAGCTTGTCTCCAGTAACAAAATATACTTAATATATAAATAACTAGATGTATTTTAAAACAAAAATAAATAAACACTGTGTTATTTTGATGGAGTTATTGGATAATTGCTTGTGTCTGGAGATAATCATTTATGCAAGTGCATGTTATTCCTTTCACTTAAATTATATTTTATGGACTACATTAATCTTTAGAACTTGGAAAATGTATGTATTAAACCTACTTACTGCTGATTTCTCCTACAGACATTTCTTTCCTAAACTCAATAAATGACTCTGTGGAAATTACCTTGCAGTTTGAATGATATATTTCTATTGAATTATAATACAGTGATAAATATTAATTGGTAATCAAAATCAAAAGGCATCAATTTGCTTATGTTTAGTTTGGCATATCTTGACCTATCAGAATCCAAGAAGTTCAGTTCAATTCAGTTCAGTCGCTAAGTTGTGTCTGACTGTTTGTAACCCCATGGACTGCAGCATGCCAGGCTTCCCTGTCCTTCACCAACTCCCTGAGCTCACTCAAACACATGTCTTTCAGGTTGGTGATGCCATTCAACCTTCTCATAATCTGTTGTCCCTCTTCTCTTCCTGACTTCAATCTTTCCTAGCATCAGGGTCATAATGAGGTGGCCAAAGTACTGGAGTTTCAGCTTTAACATCAATCTCTTCAAATGAATATTCAGAACTGATTTCCTTTAGGATGGACTGGTTGGATCTCCTTGCAGTCCAAGGGACTCTCAAGAGTCTTCTCGAACACCACAGTTCAAAAGCATCAATTCTTCAGTGCATGTCTTTCTTTGTAGTCCAACTCTCACATCTGTACATGACCACTGGAAAAACCATAGCTTTGACTAGACAAACCTTTGTTGGCAAAATAATGTCTCTGCTTTTTAATATGTTGTCTAGGTTGGTCATAGCTTTCCTTTGAAGGAGCAAGGGTCTTTTAATTTCATGGCTACAATCACCATCTGCAGTGATTTTGGAGCCCCCTCTCCGCCCCCCAAAATAAAGTCTCCTACTGTTTCCATTGTTTCCCCATCTATTTGCCATTAGTGATAGGACCAGATGCCATGATCTTCGTTTTCTGAATGTCGAGTTTTAAGCCAACTTTTTCATTCTCCTCTTTCACTTTAATCAAGAAGCTCTTTAGTTCTTCTTCATTTTCTGCCACAAGGGTGGTGTCATCTGCATATCTGAGGTTACTGATATTTATCCTGACAATCTTGATTCCAGCTTGTGCTTCATCTAGGAAGGCATTTCTCATGATGTGCTCTGCATATAATTTAAATAAGCAAGGTAACAATATACAGCCTTGCCATACTCCTTTCCCAATTTGGAACCATTCTGTTCCATGTCCAGTTTTAACTGTTGTTTCTTACCTGCATACAGATTTCTCAGCAGGCAGGTCAGATGGTCTGGTATTCCCCATTTCTTTAACAATTTTCCAGTTTGTTGTGATCCACACACTCAAAGGCTTTGGCATAGTGAATAAAGCAGAAGCAGATGTTTTTCTGGAACTCTCTTGCTTTTTAAATGATCCAGCTGATCATCTTTCTAATTCTTTTTTTTTTTTCTTTTTCTTATATTACTTCTCAGACTCGAGCAACACAATCAAACTCTGGAAATACAGTTAAAGGGCTCAAAATGTATTAGTAAGTTACCAAGTAAGTGAAATGGGCTTCCCTGATAGCTCAGTTCATAAAGAATCTGCCTGTAATATGGGAGACCCTGGTTGGAGTCCTGGGTCGGGAAGATCCCCTGTAGAAGGGATAGGCTACCCACTCCAGTATTCTTGGGCTCTACTTGTTTCTGTAAAATACATTTGAATGTCAGATAAATATTGGTGGTTTTTAAATAAAAACAAGTGTTTTATTAAAAAAAAAAATAATCCACCTGCAATGCGGGAGACCTGAGTTAGGAAGATCCCCTGGAGAGGGGAAAGGCTACTCACTCCAGCATTCTGGTCTAGAGAATTCCATGGATGAGTCCATGGGGTCACAGAGTCAGACATGACTGAGCGACTCGCACTTTCACTTTCAAATAAGTGAAATAGAAAGGCTTCAATATAAAATGACATAAAGGACACTAAGGAATTTCCTGGAGCTCCTTAGGCATTCATTGCTTTAGGTAAATCATTGCTTCTCCTCACCTCCCCTCACCAGACTTGCCCAGAACTCCACTCAAAGGGACTGATTTTACCTTAGAATGAATTAATTTATCATATCATTTTCTTTGAGATAAAGGAAATCAAGAGAGCATAGCAAATTCAGATTCATAAGATGGAGAAAAAAGAAAGTGCTGAGAGCTTGAAATAATTGGCCAAATATCCTTTCTCATAATTTTGTGAAACTAGTTTCTTAATATGATTTCAGTTTGGATTAGATTCATTTCTCACCTTGATGCTGTAAAATTGAGATTAATTTATAACATGATGGGGCAGATATCCTCTGTAAGGAGGGCATTTTCTTCTCTAGATAGCAAACAGCTAGTGACAGTTTTCATTTCTTTGTACCTTCTATAATCTTAACCCAAAAGGGAAAAATAGGCTGCAAAAATTAATATATTTATTTAGCTTGCAACATGTAAAATTACCTCAACTTAAATACCTTTCCTCATTAATACATGAGTTTTCTCTTTTAAATAAATCTATACACCATTATTTCTATCATCATGATCATCCTCATTATTATTAGGGAATGTTTTGAGACTGCACTCAATGACATATCAGCCTCTGTACTGATCCACAGAGGCAGGTGGCCTCTCTGACAATGACCGTAACCCTCATAATACCCCCAGTCAATTGTGCAGGAAGTCATTCCCTCCCAATTTCTGCAATGAGCAACTTATTCCCTAAAGTGTGAGATTTGATTACCTTTTCTCAGCATGCATTCAGACAAATGTTATTATTGGTCATAAAATTATCCAGCCCAGTGACCTATGGTGACAGCGAATTTCACAAGGTGACTGCCTGCTGAGTGAAGCATCTCCTTTTATTTGTTCTAAATATTTTATATTATAGACCTTGAAAATAAAAGGAGAAACTTCAGATGTTTAAAAATATTGACACTAATACTGTAAGATGGCAATATTTTAATATTTACATCTCTGATTTGCCTTCATTGAGTAAGTTGTCAAATTTAGCAAACAAAAATACAAATTTCCCACTTAAATTTGAATTTATGATGAATGATGATTTTAATATAAGTGTGTTCCATGCAATATTGGGGATATATTTATACAAAAATATGAGATGTAAAATATGAAAATGAGATGCTAAACTTAAGATATTCTGAATTTTATTGAGGATTTCATTTTCACCTTTGTTTTTTCAAAACTATTTATATTCACTATAAGTGAAGTCAGTCAGTCATATCCCCATGGACTGTAGTCCATCAGGCTCCTCCATCCATGGGATTTTCCAGTTAAGAATACTGAAATGGGTTGCCATTTCTTTCTCCAGGGTAGTCACTACAGATTGTCTTTATATAAATCACTGATTCAGTTAACTTTTTACAGTGCTATATACAAAGAAATTTCATAATTTTCAACTTCCCTTTGAATTGCTCAGAAACTAGGCAAGATGAAATGCTTGCCAAAAATAGTTTAAGTTTAAAACCCAAATCTATCTGTTAAAAAGGAGAGAATGAAAAAGAGCAAGTCAAGATTTTTTTTCTTTTAATAGATTCTATAGGCAGTTACTGAAATACTAGTTCTTAATAAAAATGTCCACCTCCTTTATCTTCTTTCTTGGAACTACTCTCATGCATGGATTTGTATGTAAAATTAGTAAATGATTGTATCACTGAATCTAGACTTAACTGTTGTCTGAATGAAATTGTCACCACAGAGACGTGTATGTAGCACTGAGAAGTCATGAGAGCACCTGCCCAGATGTTAGCTTATTGTGACACTTTGTGCTGCAACTTTAGTTAGTAGAGCTTTTCTGTGGACTAAAATACTAATATTTACTCTAAGAAGAAGTTACTGAACAAGACAGCTCACTTGGTGAGTACTCTGCTAGCAGTGAATAAACCAGTGAGCACACATTTTTTTTAATTGAAACAGAACAAGATCTGAGTTTTATTTACTTGAGCAAAATTCTGTGAGTAGGGCACTTGGAGTAATAGAATTATATGCATACTTATCTGAGAAAAAAATATTTCAATGACTGACCATAAACCTTTTGAAACATGGCTACTGATCTTTCTACAGTGAGGCCAGGCTGTAGCAATTGTTTAAAACATTGTCAGTGTAAAGGAAAACAGTCACCATACAGCCTCTTTGGAACATGACAAAGCAGGTTTTCTTAAAATTCTCTAGAGAAATCCTGACACCTCAGTGTAATTTTTGTCCAGTTTGTTCCGCAAACAACTTTAGTTTTAACAAGAGAAAACAATAATGACTCTGAGCACAGGATGTCAAATACTTCATAAACATATAACATTGTAATTCCTAGTCCTGACTCAAAGTTAGACCCAAGGGAAGATACAATTGGGTCGCTGATAATACCTTTTGTATGAGACTCAAGGATCCTGTTGAATCTATATAATTCTATTTTGGAACAAACAGTAATAAAAATTAGCGATGTATCATCCATAGTCATGGGTATTACAGCAAAGAGGTGAAAAGCAGAACCACACCACTGCTGTAGCTGGTGTTGTGAAGAAGCTTATGTGCATATGATACTGTATAAAACTGTGTGCAAAAGAATATGTGCATATGATACTGTATAAAATTGTGTGCAAAAGATTTTAAATTATTATACTTTCACAGGAGATCACCATCTAAAACCAGAGAGTGGAGAATTGGACATTCAAAAGAAAGCCTTTAAATAGATAACTAAATACCTCAAAAGTTTCAGGACAAATAGGAAAGGCAAAAAAAAAAAATCACTTCTGTGTATTTTATCCTTTTTCTAAGAAAGATAATCGATGATGTTTACTCTGTACTAAGGGCATACCACAGGCTTTGTGTACATTATCTTTTTTATCCCTGTCATTGTTAGAGATAATCCAGGTAGAGATGAAGAAGTGGATTGCTATTTCTAGTTTAAAACTGGGTATCTTGTTTGAGTGCACACATGAAGTTTATAGGATCAAGAACAAAAGNGAAGACTCTTGAGAGTCCCTTTGACTGCAAGGAGATCCAACCAGTGCATCTTAAAAGAAATCAGTCCTGAATATTCATTAGAAGGACTGATGTTGAAGCTGAAACTCCATTACTTTGGCCACCTGATGTGAAGAACTGATTCATTTGAAAAGACCTTGATGCTGGGAAATATTGAAGGTGGGAGGAGAAGGGAACAACAGAGGATGAGATAGTTGGATGACGTCACCGACTCAATGGACATGAGTTTGAGTAAACTCTGGAAGTTGATGATGGACATGGAGGCCTGGCATGCTGCAGTCCATAGGGTTGCAAAAAGTTGGATTTGACTGAGTGACCGAACTGAACTGAACTGAGGTCTATTTAATTTGTTTGGCACTTTAAACAGATTTTTGCTCAAACTTAATTTATAAACTATGCTTTGGTGTTTCAGAAACGTTAGATAAAAGTTTTACAGATCTTCCAAATGTTGAAACATCACATAATATAATGTAGAGAAGTACTATTTATTAAAAGCAACAATAGTCTTATCACTGTTCTAAATCTGTCAAGCTCTAATAATAGGTTTGTGCTTTGCAGCTAAATTGCGTCGAACTTTTGAAAACCCATGGACTGTAGACCACCAGGATCCTATGTCCATGGTATTCTCCAGGCAAGGATACTGGAATAGGTTGCCATTTCCTTTTCCAGGGGACCTTCCTCACTAAGGGATCAAATTTGCATTTTGGCATTGGCAGATGAGTTCTTCTTTACTCTGTCACATTGGGAAGCCTCTAAGTTAGCAAAATTACATTAATTTTAGGGCTTCCCTGGTAGCTCCATGATGAAGAATCTGCCTGCAGTGCCACAGACCCAGGTTTGATCCCTGGATTGGGAAGATTACTTGGAAAAGGGAATGGCTATTCACTCCAGTATTCTTACCTGGAGAATCCCATGGGCAGAGGAGCCTGGCAAGCTATAGTGTATGGGGTCCCAAAGAGTTGGATACACCTAAGGGACTAATACTTTCACTTTTCATTATATTAGTATATTGATCCTACGTTGGAACCATACAATAACTTATATATTGCACTGAAATGCTGCCAAAGGAATATACCTTTGGTTTACAAGTTCTTTGACTATTGTCCTGGCTTATTCAGTTGGTTTCCTAGTGGTGTTGGGCCCCACACATTGTTACCAAAATAATTAATCATGAATATGTGAATATAAAGAGGTTTTACAGAAATCAACATTTTCTTAATGATTGAGAACACTTCCAGTTATCATTGCTATAAGTATCCTAATCAAAATCAATATTTACTCTNGCCTCACACATTGTTACCAAAATAATTAATCATGAATATGTGAATATAAAGAGGTTTTACAGAAATCAACATTTTCTTAATGATTGAGAACACTTCCAGTTATCATTGCTATAAGTATCCTAATCAAAATCAATATTTACTCTTTTTTTAAATGAAGCTGCTTTTCCTTATACTTGGATTTAAATTCTATTTAATAAATCTTAAACTCTCCAAGGGTCTTCTCTATCACCATTGTTTTCTTTTTCTTTACTTAATATTTTTATTTTCAATTACTATCTGCAAGCAAATTTATTTGTCTGTTTCAAAGTTTTCTGTAATTCCATAAAAACTTTACATTGTTAAGCCTTTAACTAACTTTCTTAACAGATCCTATCAATTTTTCTTTCCATACATTGCATTTTCCCTAGAGCAGTAATGCCTTTTTGTGGAGTGGTAGCTAATACTGTACTATACAGAATGAGAAGAACTGATTAATTGCTTTTAGAATAGTAAATGAAGCCTTTTAATTTAATGAATATTTCAACAGAATCAATTCACTTTGTCTCTCTAAAGGCAAAATCCCATCGGGAGAATTTCTTTGGGGTGACCTAGAGATAAATTGGAACCTCTGTGAGGCCGGCATACAACCACGTGTTTTCACAAGCACTTAGATTATCTGTATATTTCTAATAGATTATCCCATAACCTAAAATGCATTCAATTTCAAGAGTTTAGATTTACAAATTATCCTTGGGTATTGTGAGTTGTAAGGCCAGGGCATGAGCTCTCTCTATCTGAGATCTGTCTGTTCTAAGTATATTGCTAAAGTTGGATTGCTTAAAAGGCATGAGAATGTAATGGATAGGATGGTAGGTTAAGAGCACATCTATATGTGGTAAAGGAAATGAACTGCAGTTTAAATCCTGTAAACGTGACACAATACAGCTCATTTATATGACAGCCACTTGAATCTTTGAACTAGCTTGATCTTATAATTGTAGTCTTGAATTTTAAACCAAATATCAAGGCTTTTTTTTTCTACTTGCTTAAGCATTTACTTATCTTTTAACTTTGTCTGTCATGCTTCACTTTCTATTCATTTGAAAATGTAGCAACTGCATTGATTATTAAGTTACTTTATGTGAAAATCCTTTTTCTCTGATGGAAAATTGCATAACGACAATTGATAATTATTTTATTGAATTTGAATAAAATATAACAATCATTTTTTCATGAAATGTATGTACATAAATATATATTCAGGAAAATATTAAAATATTACCCTCAAAGGTAAGGTCAATATTAAAAGTAGATGAAAAATTGAAATTTATGATTCTCTTGACAGTTTAGATACAAGCTTCATAATTTCTTAATACGAATGTAATGAGAATAAAGCAGAACAATGTAAAAATTGTAAGAGAAGAGATGCTAGAATTCTACTACTCAAAAATGTATTTTTATCCACAACATGTTAAGAAAAATTGCAATTTCTTCATTTGCAAAATTATTTTAATATTTCTTATGATTGCATCTTCCCTTTGGTTGACTTGAAATCAACTGATACTTCCATTCTTCATTGCAATAAAGTGTTCTAAACATATTCATTAAATTCAAACCAATGGGGATTTATAAAATGTAGTGAAACACTTGTAATAAGAAGACTAGCAACAGGGCATAAAGATGAATAATAATATACAGTAGAAAGAGAAATTACAAAACCACCTTCAGAAATCCTGTTTACACAAAACAAACTGCAAAAAATGTGAAAACTAGAAAGGAAGAAATTATAAACATCTAATAAGCTATTTGATTCTCTAGACATTGGTATCTAGAAAATTAGAAGATAATAAGATCTTATTCCTGATATTTAAATATTCAAAAATTGGAACTTTATGAAATAGTTTTTTGAGGACAAGTAACAATAGTTCTCAATGTTTTGGACCCAGAACCTATATTTAGAAGTTATTTTATAACAAATTTCAGTATAATATGAGAAAAAATAACTTTTCTATATCTGGAACTTTAGTGACATTTTTGAGCCTACATATTTGAGTTTCCTTTATCTCTGTGGTGGTTTAGTCGCTAAGTCATGTCCAACTCTTGTGGCCCCATGGACTGCAGCTTGCCAGGCTCTTCTGTCCAATTGATTTTCCAGGCAAGAATACTGAAGTGGATTGCCATTTCCTTCTCCAGGGGATCGTCCAGACCTAGGATTCAAACCCAGGTCTCCTGCACTGTGGGCACATCCTTTATTCACTGAGCTAAGAGAGAAGCCCTTTATCTTCACTCTATCTCCCAAATAATCTTTGGGAGACTTCCCAGGCTGTCAGTTCAGAACACTCGAGAAAATTTGCTGAACAGAGGTAGGAAAAATTTAACAGTCCAGTTAACAATTTTTCTAAGTCAAATTTGCTTTCAATGTAGCAGAGTGATGACATTTGGAAATGTTCTCCACTGAGTTGTTTTACACTTGACGCCATCTCAAAATCTCTCTGTACTCTTTCACTACATTTTCAAACCCTCAATTTATGGAAGTCATCATTACCCATGAACTGTTCTAAGTTGGACAACTTATATTTCCTCTTTGGAAGGTAATTTGAGCAGCTTGGAACAGAAGATTTATGGAGGACATGAATATACTAAGATGCTGAATAAGACTAATGCACCACATTTATATAGTCTGAAGTTTATAGCTGTCCTCATTAAACAGCTGGCCAGAACTAAGCTGAAAGAGTTTTTGTGACTGCTGTGAACATGTGTTTGACTCTTTAGAGTCAATCTCTAAAATGGTTGGAAAACATCATTCTATGTTATTGTTTCTTATATTTAATAATGCACATAACTTATTTTAAAATAATTAGCTTCTGCCGTGTTGTATGTCTTAGTTTGTCTTGGTTGCCATAATAAAACACCACAAGTTGGGTAGCTTGCAAAAAGCAAAACCATCTTTCTTTCATTTTTTGGTCTGTGGAGCCAACAGTGTATTAATTTTTTCATTATTTTCAAATAAATGGCTTTAGGTTTTATTGCTTCTCTTTATTCCTTATCACTTTTCTATTTAATTGATTTTTAATTGATTTCCATTGTGTATTATTTTTCTTTTTTCATACTTATTTAGTCTTATATGTACCAGAGCTTCTTTATCCATTCATCTGTCAATAGATATCCAGCTTGCTTCTGTGTTCCAGCTATTGTAAATAGTGCTGCAATGAACATTGCAGTACATGTCTCTTTTTCAATTTTGCTTTCCTCGGGGTATATGCCTACTAGTGGGATTGCTGGGTCATATGGTGGTTTTATTACTAGTGTTTTTTTTTTTTTTTTTTTTAAGGAATCTTCATACTGTCTTCCATAGTGACTGTATCAATTTACATTCCTACCAACAGTGAAAGAGGATTCCCTTTTCTCCACACGCTCTCCAGCATTTATTGTTTGTAGACTTTTTGATAATGTTTATTCTAACTAGTGTGAGGTGATATCTCATTGTAATTTTGATTTGCGTTTGATTTGAATTCACAATAAATTTGATTTGCATTCCTCTAATAATGAGAGATGCTGAGCATTTTTTCATGTGTTTGTTAGCCATCTGTATGTCTTCTTTGGAGAAATGTCTGTTTAGGTTTCTTTCTCACTTTTGGATTGAATTGTTTGTTTGTCTGATATTGAGTTGTATGTGCTACTTGTATATTTTGGAAATTAATCCTTTGTCAGTTGTTTCATTTGCTATTTTTTTTTCCCATTCTGAGAGCTTATTTAGTCTTAAATTGTTCTTCTTTTTCTAGACTTTGGAGGTATAAGCGTAGAGTTTAGGTTTCAGGCTTTTTCTTTCTAATAAAACATTTAAAAGTGTAAATTACTCCCTGAGAATTTCTTCAGGCTCATACCACAATTTGTATATGTTCTGGATTTCTATATCATTCAAGATTTTATCTATTGGCAGTCCATACTATTATCTTTTTAAATTCATTAAAATTTAAATATGTACTAAAATATGATCTATATTGTTTAGTATTTCATGTGCACTTAAAAAATGCATATCATGCAANTGTATATGTTCTGGATTTCTATATCATTCAAGATTTTATCTATTGGCAGTCCATACTATTATCTTTTTAAATTCATTAAAATTTAAATATGTACTAAAATATGATCTATATTGTTTAGTATTTCATGTGCACTTAAAAACAATGCATATCATGCAATTTACATTGTAATCCTATATACTTTAAAACTTAGATATAAAGTATATTTATCATTATTATATCTTTGGAATATCTAGAAATTGCATCGTGATTAATTGTTCCATCTCTAATAATATTCCTTCTACTTAAGTTTTATTTTGTTTATATTTATTTAACCACTCCACATTTTTTAATGCTTTTTTGTTTGTTGGATATTTCCCCCTGCTTGCATTCAGCTTAAGTATGTAGATACTTAAGAAGTATATATCCTGTGGGCAGTATATTATGTCCTCCCTTTTTTTAAACCTCATCTCAGTCATTTGAACGGTATGTCTAGTCTATTTACATTTAATTCAACCAATGGTACTATTGTATTTATTTATGTCTAACATTTTGATATTTGTTTTCCATTTTGTCTTCATTATTTTAATTTATCCTGTTTCTTCTTTCTTAATTTATTTTTTATTGAACAAAAATGCAATATATTTTAAAAATTTGTTATTGGCATTATAGCAGAATCTATTTACATTGATGTTTTTGTAATTTTGGGAAGGATTGAATTATGCTTTTTTGATTTGTTGCAATTTCCTTGCATTTAATATTGAATTACTTCTACTAAAATGTTGGAAATGTGCTTCCAATGATATATTTCCACTTATACCTTATTCTATTGCTAACATTTTCATAAACATTATAGACAGAATAGTATACTGATGTAATTTTTACTCTAAACAATAACACGGTTTTAGGGAAAAGACAAAAGTATGTAGGTGTATGTTTACTCACATACCATTTCCAACACTTAAGTCCTTTTTATTCACATTTGTCATCTGGAGTCACTTTCTTCAGCTTGAAGAACTTACTTTAGCAATTCCTGCCATGCAGACCTGCTAATAATTTGTTCTTTCCACTTTTGATTTATATAAACATGTCTATATTATTTTCATTAAAAAATAAATATGTTAGATGAAGAGAGTTTGGTCAATTATAAATATTTTTCTTTCAATGTATGGGATAACATGTTATAATTGTTCTTGATGAAAGTGAAAGAGGAGAATGAAAAAGCTGGCTTAAAACTCAACATTAAAAAATCTAAGATCGTGGCATCCAGTCCAATCATGTCATGGCAAATAGATGGGGAAACAATATAAACAGTGACAGACTTTATTATCTTGGGCTCCAAAATCACTGAAGATGGTGACAGTTCAGTTCAGTTCAGTTGCTCAGTCGTGTCAGACTCTTTGCGACCCCATGAATCGCAGCACGCCAGGCCTCCCTGTCCATCACCAACTCCCAGAGTTCACTCACACTCACATCCATCGAGTCAGTCATGCCATCCAGCCATCTCATCCTCTGTCGTCCCCTTCTCCTCCTGCCCCCAATCCCTCCCAGCATCAGTCTTTTCCAATGAGTCAACTCTTCTCATGAGGTGGCCAAAGTACTGGAGTTTCAGCTTTAGCATCATTCCTTCCAAAGAAATCCCAGGGCTGATCTCCTTCAGAATGGACTGGTTGCTGCAGGCATGAAATTAAAAGATGCTTGCTCCTTGGAAGAAAAAGCTATTACAAACCTAGACCAGATATTAAAAAGCATAGGCATTACTTTGTGACAAAGGTTCGTTTAAATCAAAGCTATGATTTTTCCAGTAGTCATACATGCATGTGACAGTTGGACTATAAAGAAGGCTGAGCATTGAAGAATTGATGCTTTTGAAATGTGATGTTGGAGAAGATTCTTGAGAGTCTCTTGTACTGCAAGGAGATCCAACCAGTCCACCCTAAAGGAAATCAGTCCTGAATATTCATTGAAAGGACTGATGATGAAGCTTAAGCTTCAATGCGAAGAACTGATTCATTGGAAAAGACCCTGATGCTGGGAATGATTAAAGGGGGGAGAAGGGGACAACAGAGGATGAGATGGTTGGATGGCATCACCGACTTTGTGGACATGAGTTTGAGCAAGCTACAGAAGTTGCTGATGGACAGCGAAGCTTGGCGTGCTGCATTTCACGGGGTCACAAAGTGTTGGACTCAACTAAGCGACCAAACTGAATTGAATGAGAATCAGTCATTAATCAAATTGGCTTTCTCCCGTACATAAAGCGTTTACCTTTGTATATGAAACATTTTCAGGATGTTCCTGTCATTGATTTTCAGCTAAACTGAAGAGTATATAGTTTACTTTGTTTGTATTCTGCTTAGGGTTTAATTATTTACAAAGATTTTCAGTCATTATTTTTTCAAGTTTTTTTTTTTTTCTCTATTTTCACTCTTCCTTTTTTCATTCTGAGATTCAAATTTCACTTTTTTTCTTATCACTTAATATTTTCACATGGGTCTCTGAGACTCATTTTAGTTCCCTTAAATTTTTTCTCTATGTTCTCTAGGTTAAAAAAAAAAATCAGTTTTTTCTTATCTATCTTAAAATACTAATTCCATCATTTCCAATCTCTGTTGAAACAATCTGCTAAGTATTTTATTTCAGTTATTGACCTAATTAGCTTTGGTATTTCATTTTTCATTGTTTCTATCCCTCTGTTTGGGGCTTCCCCGGTAGCTCAGCAGTAAAGAATATGCCTGCAATTTGTAGAGGCAAGAGACTTGGGTTTGATCCGTGGATCAGGAAGATCCCCTGGAGGAGGGCGTAGCAACCTGCTTCAGTATTCTTGCCTGGGGAACCCCATGAACAGAGGAGCCTGCCCATTTACAGTCCATAGGATCACAAAGAGTTGAACATGACTGAAACAACTTAGTATGCAAGCACATCTCCCCCCATTAGGGCCTTTCCCCCTTCGCTTTATGTTGTCTGAATATTTCTGTAAAAGCTGTTTTTAAATCTTGAATTCCTATGTCAAATATCTGTCTGTGACAACTGACTTGGAATCAGTTTTGATAGATTGCTTTTTACCGTGAGTATAAGTCAGCTTCCATATCTTTGGATCACTATAAAATATTGGAAAATTGGACAATATAGATAAGATGTAGTACTGATTCATATTCTGTTATCCTCTTCAAAGGATTCTCAGTTTTTCGTTCTGACAGTCTTTGACATCCTAGCTTCAAACTATAAACTATTTTTCTTCCACTGTGTGTAGTAGTTGATATCTGGTCAGTTCTCATCTGTTCTTGCTCTAGCCTCTTGCGGTTTCACTCTGGACTTCTAGAATTCTCCTCTGTAGCTGCAGAGTTTGGTGTTCAACTAAGTATTTGGATACAGTCAATGTAGTCTTTGGAGCTTATCCTCTCTTTGGTCTCTTTGTTTCTATGCAATGCCTCATAAAGTCTTAGCTACTTGTCTTCTTGGTATGTTGTCTCATACCTCAAAGAATAAAGACCAGCTTTCTGCTGCCGAAGATCTACAGATACTGGAAGTATATTCACTTAAAAAACAAACAAATTACAACAGACTCAAAAATCTCAAAGTGAAGCTTTGTCCTACTGGTATACATTCTTCTCTGGTTCTTGATTATGGAAGCAGGTCTTCGTAGTTGGTAGTGAAAATATTTCAAGCCTATAGTTATATGACAGGGTGATCTCTCTATCAAATATAATGTTAGCTAAATAACATTTTCAGACATTGTATTTCTTAAAAAATGTCCTTCATATGCACTGTACCTTAGAAATCTACTGGAAGAAAAGCTCTCTGCAAATGAGGGAGAAAAATCAGGAATAACATAAAAACAGGATCTATTTCAAGAAAGTAGCAGGATAACTGCCACTCCATTCAGATGATAGTGAAGGAAGAATCTACACTGTGTGTTGTGCATAAAAAATGGCCAAGAAGGTATATCTTTAAAACAGAAATAATCATGGAGTGCTTGAGGCATGTGAAGGAATTGAGATTTAGGCTAATAAGGAAAGTTTGGCTGTAAATTAGGTTTAAAATCTACACAAAGTTACAAAGAAAAAAATAAAAGAAAACAAAATAGTGTGAAAGAGAATTTACAATAATCTTTGCAAATATGTGTCATTTGCAAATATACCATTCAAGTTGTATCCTCAATAAATGATGATCTCATTAAATTTTTATATACTGATAACTGAAAAGATTTTGGAGGGACAGGACTACTAAATAAAATACAGGATACATAGTTAAATCTGAATTTATAGTAAACAATTTTGTTTAATGTTTAGTTTAACACAATGGGGTTGCAGATTTGGAGATGACTTAGTTTTGTTTTTTTTTTTTTTCCCAACAGCTTTTTAAATAAAATTTATTTATTTTAGTTGGAGGCTAATTACTTTACATTATTGTATTGGTTTTGCCATACATCAACATGAATCCACCACAAGTATACATGTGTTCCCCATCCTGAACCCCTCTTCCACCTCCCTCCTCGTACCATCCCTCTGGTTTATCCCAGTGCACCAGCCCCAAGCATCCTGTATCCTGTATCAAACCTGGATTGGCGATTTGTTTCTTAATGATATTATACATGTTTCAATGCCATTCTCCCAAATCATCCCACCCTCTCCCTTTCCCACAGAGTCCAAAAGCCTGTTCTATACATCTGTGTCTCTTCTGTTCTCTTGCATACAGGGTTATCGTTACCATCTTTCTAAATTCCATATATATGTGTTAGTATACTGCATNCATCGCTTGAGTAAATGGGAAAGTGACAGCTTCCTGGCAAAATTTTAAAGAGATAAACATCTATTTTTGTTTAAACAGCCACTAAAAAATCAGATAGAAGCTTCCCATGTTGAAAGGATGAAGAATGCACAAGTGGTGCAAATTGGTAAATGAATGCATGCTGGATAACTTCTGATGTTTGCCTCTATGTTTTTAGCCACAGGTCAGTATTTTCTGGAATTAAAGAATAAGTCTCCAAAGAATGAATCCTCTCAAGATGATAGGATAGAATTATCAACAAACTAGACTAACAGAATTTTTAAAAATCAAGCAACAATATTCACAGAAGCATTTTCTTCTAAATTAAAATATCAAATGTTTTCTCTTTCCTGTATTTGTGAGGTGTATTCCAGTTTTAGTCAAGCACTCTATTTCTAAAATCATATTATTTGGTTTAAATTTAATTTCCTAAAATTATTTTTACTTAGATTTGTATACCACCTTTAAAATAACACATTTATAAAATGTTTTTTCTTAATAGCTATTTTATAATTATATAAATGTTACTACTTTCACCTGGCTTATTTCTCTGAAAATCTATTCACATATGTCAAATTATTGCACAAATTACAAAATTAGTTATAAAATTTTTCTCTTGTTTGCCATTAAGCCTTTAAAAATAGAATCACATAATTCACTATTAATGTATTTAAGATAAGGAAAGTATGTTAAATGTGGTCTAAAGTATTTAGTAAACAAGAAAGCTGTGTTAATCATTGAGACATAAGACCACATGAATGTCAGATGTAGGTATTTATGTATCATTTTTAATTTTATGACTCTCATATTTATAATTCCTAATCATTTTTAATTTTATGACTCTCATATTTATAATTCCTACTGATATTACATTAAGTAATTATACATATGAGAATGGCTCAGATGGTGAAGAATCCACCTGCAATGCAGGAGATCTGGGTTCAATCCCTAGGTTGGGAAGATCGCTGAAAGAAGGCATGGCAACCCACTTATTCTTAGGGGGAGAATCCCCATGGACAAAGGAGACTGTGGTCCTGTAGTCCACAGGGTTGCAAAGGGTCAAACATGACTGAATGACTAAACATGCACTGATTTTAACCTTTATACCACTGTATGATCTTCTTCAGAATTTCCTTGCAAACGATATGATGTTCAATCTTGTGCATTCCATGTTGTTCAGGCAACACTTTGAGCCTAGCACTGAAACAACCATAATGCAATTCTGTACTTCTTTTTCATCTCTTTCCATACCTCCTCAGTCAAACCACTTCATGGTTCTTGGAAGGTGAGACTAACAAGGGATTTTAATTTGTTTTTTTCAGTTACAAATTAGAGGCTGAACATACTAAATGGTACTTGTAGAGACTAGTACCAATTAAGTAGAATCGTATACTGATAACTGATGTTATATGATCAATACAGTGATTGGAAAATAAGCAAATAAAAAAAGGGTTCAAGCTATTCCAACAGTTCAGATGAAAATTGATTTTTTTTTTGTAGGATAAATTAAGAAAAGAATCACAGATTATGAAGCACTGTTGTTTTACTTATTTTATTGAACTGTCAGGTAATCTTGAAACACCTTATCACTGTGTTCAAAAAAAAAGAAAAGAAAACTTCTATAACATTCATAAACTTCCTTTGAATCTTACTGTTCAGAATCTTTGGGAACATATGTTGTCACGGTTTGTGTTTGAGAAAAACATTTTTATTCATTTACATGTATATAAGCATCTAAACTTGAACTTCATTTCAGACTTTGTCACTTGCCTCTGCTCTGACAGTCATTGTGATTTACATACACAGGGAGAACTTGAGCGTGTTGTCAAGATGTTCAGGAAAAAGCAGAAGTAGAGGAGCTATAAATACTGTCATCTTTCTATGGTGACCAGAATCTCCAACACTCCGACTTTAGTTTTGAGCTATTCTGAAGCAAGAAGTGAGAAAGGTGGGCTGGGATTTAAATAAACAGTGTATTCATTTTACATTGATGTCTCTTGATTAACAGTAGAAGACATCACTCCTGAAAGCATCTGCAGTGTCAGTAATTCCATTAACAAAGAAGCCACTTTATTATCAACATACTGTAGATTCATTTTAATGTGTCATTTGCACTTCAAAGTCGCATAACTTTTATTATGGTAAATCAATTAAAACTATTTCTCATGATAATTTATCTTCTGTGGAGTTTATCATCTCAGAGAATGCAATATTTCCCAATTTAACTTCCAAGACAAAAGTGATGTAATTTGAATGTCTTTTACTGAGCTTATTAAGCATAAAGATCACAGAAATTTCAAACCCTGAAAGATAACTGTTTCATCTATGTGATAAAATGGAAGCCACATTATTTTTGTAGTGTATTATAGGTAGTGGAGACAGTATGCTAATTAGTAATATAACCTCATTTACTGATTTTCTATGTCTCCCATTTTAAAATATAATTGTGTACAAGTATATAGTTTCTCTGATTAGTTTTAAAGAGAATGTAAAGATTTATATAAAAAAGCATGTTATTGAAGATTTGCAAGATGCAGTTATCTATTTTTTTTTAGTTTAAATGACTTTGTAAGCACATGTTTCAAAGATTTACATACATTTCTTATCCCCCAAAACTGCCCGTATTTTTTGACCTTTTGCTGAATATTTCTAAAACAAGCAGTTTTGATATCTGTTTGCAACCTTAAAATGTTTGCATGGAAATGTGAGATTTTATGCTTTTCTAAATTGAGAGGGTATTTTCAAACATTTTCTTTACTCTCCAATTGAGTTTAACTCAAAACTTCTGTCAATACAGATAGAAGAGAAGAGGAAATACATGTAATTATGAATGGTAATCAGAATATAGAAGTACTATATAAAGAACAGGGTAGTTTACTTAATAATGCAATATTATGCTTTGATTTATTTTATGATAAAATTAAGAACTTTTAATGATATTTTTTCTGAGATCATATTTGTTGGAACACCTCATTAAAAATGTATACAATATTCATTTTCTTATCAATATCTTTAGGTTCTCAGTTTCTAAGTATGAAATGTATGCCAGCAATCATTTAGTATCTATTAATTTCATTTTTGCAATAAAACTGTTTCTACAGTATAGAGAAGGAGTAGGACTTAGAAAAATAAAGTTACTATACACTATCAGAAACTGTACCCTTGATTTCAGCTTTAGTAATGTGGAAATTATTATCTAATATCAAAGAATTATGCTTGTAAAAAAGACCAGAGAGTAAAGTCAAATTAATTATAATAAACTTACTTTCTCCCATCATCATAGCAGTGCCTAAAGGATTCCCTGAGGATGCTTGGATTTAGACAGAATAGTTAAAGCACTGGCTGGTGTTGTTAGAAATCATGAAGATTGAAGCTGAAGAGACCTAGAGCCTAAAATCCTATGTTGCAATGTATGTGTGTTACTTTAGAAATTTTACATGTCCCATACCTATTTTGTTGTTGGTGGTGGTAGTGGTCATGGTGATGATAGTGAGGTGACATCCGTATTAATTATTGCAACGATAGTATATGTAAAGCATTGGAATCTGGTAGCATGCAAATCAAATACTTTCAACTGTGGTTCTAATCCCTTTAATCAGTCTACACCACTAACCCAGAGGCTGTTAGCACCCCTGAACCTCAGGGCTCTGTCTTCCAAATTGCAATTAGGTTTCCTCACATAAGTGATCTTTAGTTTGATCAGATCACCGTTGCTTTCTTACTGTTATATAACGTGACTGTAAAAATAGATACTTATGGTTCAGAGAAAAATTTACAAATGAACTAAATTTCAAGATGATGCAGTCACCTTTTTTGATAGTTTCAGTGATTTCATAATTAACTACTTCTAAAACTTACACCCATCTCTTATCCCTGAAAACTTCTAGTACTCCCCCTTATTTTCAATATCTCAAATATTTTGAATATTTCTGAAATAAGCAGTTTTATACCCATTTGCAGCCTGAAAATGTTTGTATGGAAATGAGAAATTCTATGCTTTTCTGCACTGAATCTAAATAGTCTAAATAAGTATATGCACTTTTAGATTACATGCCTCACATATATTCTGTGTGCGTTTGTTGTATAAAGTACATATATGAATGTTTATAGTAACATGACATTTCTATAAAAGCACTCTCGTGTTATGATTTGATGTTTTCCTANGTCTAAATAAGTATATGCACTTTTAGATTACATGCCTCACATATATTCTGTGTGCGTTTGTTGTATAAAGTACATATATGAATGTTTATAGTAACATGACATTTCTATAAAAGCACTCTCGTGTTATGATTTGATGTTTTCCTAATAATAATGGCTTAATATTTTCTATGACTAATATTTCAAGGGAAAATATATACTTTGAGCAAGACTATCAATGCCTGTGAATGTAGATCTACTTTCTAGTTGGTATTCCAGATAATTTTGAATTATTTTGAACAATTTGTTAGGTATAGTTATCTCACAAATGATTTTTTTCTCAGAATGAGACAGATGAGGAGACCATTGGGCAGTAAACCGTCAGCTCTCCTGTGACCCCATTGCCTTCTTGTGCTTAAATAATTGAGACTATCATTCATCTTTATCAGGTAGAAATCTTGTTTAATCCATTTGTCCATTCTCCTTGGGTTAGTTCAGTTAAAACTGGATGATTAAGTAGCAAATCCACTTAATCATGGAAATATCCATGAAATATGTAGCAGTACACCAAACCCATAAGGATAGTTCCTTTAGCTCTTCTGCTTTGCAGAAATCTTGCTCATTTCTCAAACCTTTCATTATAAATGCAACAAATGTTATGAAATAAGGCCTAAGAAAGGTTGTCATGTCAATTAGTACTAAAAAGGTAACACATTTTTAAATTGAAAATTTGAAAACTAAAATTTTTAATATGTTCTTTATATATTTATGTATGTAGTTGGTTGTGTACAGGTCCTAGGGTGTTTTACTTCTGATTTGGAATTAAAGCATCAGATGCTGCTATTAAACTGCTATGATTCAGTTATCTTCTTCCAGATACCAGAAATATTGCAGGAATTCATCCCTCTGAGAGAATGATCTTACTCCCCCAATATCAAACTTACTCAAGTCTTAAAATTTCAGCTTTCTATGTTCAGCTCTATACATACCCACTGTAGCTATCTTTCAAAGAGTTTCCCAACCAGGAGATGCCTAAATTAGAATCAGTTACCATTTGGAATCTTAAAAGAATCCCTTTGTCCCTTTGAGATTCACATCCAATGCTTTGTACAGCTTTGCTTTAAAATAGAGGAAACGCAAAGAGTCTTTTACCTTCAGTTCCACATCCATCTAACTGAGTGATGATTAAAATGTAATCATCCAGTTTTAACTGAACTAACCCAAGCACAATGGACTCTTTAAAGCACCTAAATCATGAAAATCATGCTTCCAGTGGGTTCTCCACCTCCTTCCTTTATAAACTCAATGGTTGCTTTCTGTTGTTATTGNTGAGTGATGATTAAAATGTAATCATCCAGTTTTAACTGAACTAACCCAAGCACAATGGACTCTTTAAAGCACCTAAATCATGAAAATCATGCTTCCAGTGGGTTCTCCACCTCCTTCCTTTATAAACTCAATGGTTGCTTTCTGTTGTTATTGTTTTAAGGAACATCTTGCAAATCATTTTGAGGTGTCAAATCTATTATATCTGAAGATGAAGTGAAGAATCAGTGGTCATTCTAAGCTTCTTTGTATGCCCTTCCTGAGGGAAGGACTTCCCTGGTGGCTCAGACGGTAAAGCGTCTGCCTACAATGTGGGAGACCTGGGTTCAATCCCTGGGTCAGGAAGATATCCTGGAGAAGGAAAGGGCAACCCACTCCAGTATTCTTGCCCGGAAAATTCCATGCACAGGGAAGTGCCTTCTGCGACCACAGTCATGTTTAGCATATCCTTAATAATCAAAGGTAAATGCAATTTCTAGGGAGAACAGTATTTCAAACCAAAATAAACAATAAAATATCTTTCAACACCTCTAATCATCTTGCTTCTGGTTCTTTCCTTCCCATTGTGAAAATAGAAAATAGTTGAAAAATTCTTGAAAATATTATGCCCTTTCTTGTTGACATATTTGTAAATTCTTGTTATCATCCTACAAAAATGATTCTTTAGAATTTTGCCATTGATTTCTCTTTCTTGTGAAATGATACAAACAACACATCTTCAACACATGAAGGATCAAGAGTGTATCTTCATTATATGATTTTAATATTCAATTGACTTAATTATTGGTATGATTTTGATATGACTTTTATAGGAAGCACAATTATATTTATAAGTTACAGATAGCTTTACTGTTTATTTTAGGAATTTTCTGAAAATTCACTTATCTAATAATAGAACTAGTTCTCATCAAGGATCCTTACCAGAGTAATAGATTATTCAAAGGAGTTCACATACTGAATGTTCCAAGAGTTCTTCAAGACATTTATCAAAACCCCCTTACTTCATTCTATGTGCACTTTTACCATTATTTAAAAAATATTTCCCAATCTTGATCAAAATCCTAGTTAAAATATCTACTTTATGCTAAACCCTAAATACTTTCCCCTTATCTTCCCACTCTCAGAGAGGCACTGAAACTAAGTTAGCAGTTTCTTCTGCTCTAGGAAGCAATGACCTCAGCTTTGCTTTATTGACAGATTATTTGATTAGCTTTGTTTTTCAGGATGTGTATATTTTAATTGCTCATATGCTATATATTTATTTAATTTGTCATTATGTTCATAAACAAGAGTATATATAATGTGTCTGTACATTCTAAGAATATAATTAATAATTAAATGTGCTTGTGTTTCTTGATTTTTTATAGTAGGATGTGGCAGCCCAATGTTCCTGCTTAAAACAATTAGAAAAATTACTATGAATTACAAGGATTGTAAAAGCATCACAGAGAAATGAGGCTATTAGAGAACTAGATGGACTAGCATTCCACAGAGGGGAGATCCATTCCAAAGTAAACACACAGTTGTTTCTCCTGGTTTGAAATAAAAACTAAGCCTGACTTGGTCCAGGTGGAATCTCTTTAGGGGAAAGCAAAACCAAAGATTTTTTAGTGGTCATGTGGGACTAGAGTGACAAACTACAGATCAGAGTGTCCTAAAAGGTCTAATCTTTTCTTCCACAAGATGTAGTCTATTCTGAGGCAATGCAGTGGATTAAAATGCTAGACTGAAAGTAAACTTCTGAAAATTAGAGCAAAATCTTATAAATTTCATTGTCATTTAAAAAACAAAGATCTATATTGAGGGATAAGTTTGAGGTAGGTGGAGACCTTCATAAAAACAGAGATGAAAGTCCTAGGAGAGTTGAATGAACTCTGAGTTTCTTCATAATAGAATTAAAAACATTTTTTTTTGAGTCAAAATCTTTTTNTAGTCCCACACCCCCCCTTCCCCCAGGTCAGCAGAGGGGCTGGTGACCAGCAACTCACGTGTTCTGAGGATATCTTTGCTAGAACCTCAGGGCTGGGTGTGCCCACCACCTCCATGATACGCTTCAGCTGGTCGATGTCTGCCTGGCTCAGGAAAGGTCCAACAGCCAGGCATGGACTCTCCTGGGATCCCAGACCCCAAACCTTGGGTCACTGCCCAGACCCTGCTCTCCTGCCACTGGGCACAGTGAGCCCAGGGTGGCATGGTGTGGGGTGGAGGAGGAAAGACTGGCCAGAAAGGGCCGGAGCCCACGTCCCTCGACCCCCTCCCCGCAATAGGAGGCCCAACCTTCCTCCCCAACCTGAACCAAGGATACAGTCACTTCCGGGGAAGAGAGCCTTTCCCTGGAGCAGCTCAGCCATGATGCAGCCCACGGACCAGATGTCCACTGAAGGAGAAGGCGTCGCCATCAGTCTGCGCACCCCAAGTCCCGCCCCAGAGGCCTGGGGGCTGGCCCCACGGCCCCACTGTCACGTCCAGGCCCCTTCCTGACGGCACCCTGGGCAGGGCAAGGGTCAGCCCAGGAGCCGCGGTGCCCTGCCTCTCTGAAGGTCTGGTCCTGAGCGCCTGACCTGTCCCCAAGGCCCCTGGCCTCTGGGCCCGCTCACCCCTTGCAGGCCGCGCCCTGTGGGGCTGCCGTCACCTGTCTGGTTGTAGTGCATCCAGTTCAGCATGATCTCCGGGGCCCGGTACCATCGCGTGGCCACGTAGCCAGTCATCTCCTCGTCTGCCTGGCGCGCCAGCCCAAAGTCCAGGATCTATGGCGACCCCTGGCTTCAGCCCCGTGAGTCTCCACCTCCCCGCAGCCGCCTCCCAGCCCCTGCCCCGGCCGCTTACCCGCAGCTCGCAGTCCTCATTCACCGCCACGTTGCTGGGCTTCAGGTCCTACGGGGCGGGCGCGCGCGGTGAGAGGCCAGCAGAGTCCCGGGCCCAGGACCACCGCCGCCTCTGCGCACCGCACCTACCCGGTGGATGATCCCGGCAGAGTGGATGTACTGCGAGGGGGAGACGGCGGGGCGTCAGGCGCTGGCCCCCGCGCCGCCTCCCGCTCCCGCTCCGCGCCCACCTTTAGCCCGCGCAGCAGCTGGTACACGAGGAACTGGACGTGCTCGTCACTCAGCGCCTGGCACTTGACGATGTTGTTCAGGTCGGCGCCCATCAGCGTGGTCACCAGGTACCTGGGTGCGGCCGGGAATGAGCCCCGCGCCCCCGCTCCATCCAGGGCGAGAGGAAACTCCCCGGTCCGTCCGCCGCCACCGCCGCCGGCGACTCAGCTCCGGGCGGACGGTTGGCGCGAGGGCGGGAGGCGGTTCCGCTTTTAGGGGTTCAGGTCCGACCCAACCTGGAAGGGAGAGCGCGCTTTGAAACCAGAGCGGAGGGCGCTGGAGCCTGCCCCGCCCCTCTGCCCTCCCCGGCTCCTGCCTTGGGGGACTTTTTAGCGCCCGGGTGAGGGCCCACCCCTACCCGGGTCGGGGCGCGGGGAGGGGGCCCCCGGGGGTGCATGTGCGCGTATTCCCGGGAGCCGCCCGCACGCGCAGGGTAAAGGCTGGAGAGGTCAGACGCGGGCTCCCAAAGTCCAAGGGGGTGTCTACTGGCTCCAATCCAAGAGGCTGAACGCAAGCAAATAAATAAATAACGTTACTTTCCGAGAGCGAGCCGGCCGCTGCCTGGAGTCGAAGCACTCGGCGGCGGCAGCTTTCTCTCCAGCCCTGGCGCGGAAAGAGCCCCTTCTCCCGGGAAGTTCACCGCCCCCTCCTCGCGCCAGCTCTCTGGCTCAGCCGGCCCTCTCCACCCAAACCACCAATCGCTGCCCCCCATTGCCGTATCCCCTCCTCCTCGGGCTCGCCTCCATTCAGAGGCAGTCGCGAGACGGGGAACCGAAGTCCCGGTTGGGGCTGAAACCCGGCTCGCGCGCCCCTACCCGCCGCGCTATCCTCGGTTTCCTAGCGTCCGCACCGCGTAGACACTAGCCCAGCGCCCCGGAGTCGCGCGCATCATCGCCGTCACCCTGGCCGAGCGCACAGGGCCCGCAGCTCTGGAGCGCCAGGGCAGGTGCAGCCCCGCGCCGCGCAAGACGCTGCGCCCCAAAGTTCAGGGACGCCCACAAGACGGGTAGAGGGGAATGAGGGCGAGGCGACGGGTTCCCAAACCGACAGAATGGGAGAAATCTATCCAAATGCTACCAACCTGGACTTAACCAGCTGCGGCGAGATGCCAGTTTATTTATTTATTTACTGGGTTGGGGGCGGGCGGGTGTTGTACTCCCCCCTTCCTTCCCTTTCCAATCTCACTTCTCTGCACTAGGAAGAAAGATGCGGTAATCTTCGAGAGCGCAGAGGACCAAGTTGGGCCAGGATGTTTTCCGAACAGAGCCCGGGCTTGGGAGGTCCCTTAGGGATGTTAGCGATCACCGGGAGCTGCGCGGCGAACAGCGGGTTCCTTGGCCAAATTTCTTTGCCGGAGGACCCTCGGCCTGTTCCTGCTCCCGCCACCCCGCAGCACACCGCCAGCCCCTCAGATACTCGCCCGCAAGGACGCCGTAGATGCACACACTCACGGGCCGTGGGACCCGGGGCTGGATCCCGCAAGCGCGCACAGGACACAGCGCTACGCAGCCGGCCGCGAGCGCCGCTAGTCTCTCTCTCTGTCTCAGTTCTCTCTCTTTCACACACACACACACGCACAATGCACAAGGCCTCTTTCTTCCTTCTCTCTTAGCACAATCAAACCAGACCCTTCTCAACGCGAAGTTTCTCCCCACGTCACCCGCGGCTGTGACTCAAGATTTGGCGCGTTACAACACACACTCAGACCCTGGCCCTTGGGGCTGCGATCGAGGGATGTGCCCAGCCAGTCATCCACGCCAACACGCTCACACTCACTCCCGCACATGCACACGCAGTCTCTGCCTCTCTTCTCGAGCCTGAACAAGGAGACAAAAGCGCACCCCCTGGCCCACTGCATTTCAACCGCGTCAGACCTAGCTTTGAGAAATTTATAAACTGACCTCCATCTTGGCTGTTTCAAGAGTAAAATTTTAAATAATAATAAATTTAAAGGTTCANTTAGTCATTCAGTTGTGTCTGACTCTTTGTGACTCCATAGACTGTAGCCAACTAGGCTCCTTTGTCCATGAGATTCTTCCAGCAAGAATACTGAAATGGATTGAAATTTCCTCCTCCAAGGAATCCTCTTGATCCAGGGATTGAAACTGCATCTCATGTCTCCTGCATTGACAGGCAGGTTCTTTACCACCAGTGCCACCTGGGAAACCCAGGTGACTTATGTGTGTCTTTCTTCTTTTTTCAGCTTCCAGCTTTACTGATGCATAATGGACATATAACATTATATATGTTTATTATACATGATAATTTGATGCATCTATATATTACAAGATGCTTAAAGTTCATGGTGATTTGTTACCGAGAACACTATGTAGTGGTATTTGTCAGTGTATTATGTGAAATGTATACTTTCAATAATTGACATATTTTAATAGTATTATCTGGAAATGTATTAATAAACACTGAAGAACTAGCTGATACTAGATCCAAAACACTTCGCTAGAAATTCCAGGTGCAACAGTAAGACAGAAATACTGATGCTCACTGAATACATAATAACATAGAATTTCCAGCATATTAACTTTATTATTAACTATAAAAGCAAGTTCGTCAGATATAATACTTTATATTAAAAAAATGAAAGTAAAGTCCTCAGACCGTCATTTATTTTAAAACTTTTGTTGATATGGAGGAAGATTTAGTGGAGCAAATCTGAGGATATTGGGCAGAAAAAGCTTTCAGTCACACTGTTTCAACTGCAAAGTTAATCTATTTGCATATCTTTCCCTTCACAGAAATTTATTCTATATTCAAGCCAGGTTCTCCAGGCTTGATGCTCCTGCATGCCTCTGGGTCTTTACATGTACTGTTCCTTTTGTGTGATACATCCTTCCCTATGCTTTTAACTTGGCAAGTTCTTTTTCATCTCCCCTCAGACTTTACTGCATCAAAGAAGTTTCCCTTACCCTCTTATTAGCCTAGTTTATTTAGTTGTGCTTGTGCTCCCACCATTTCTGGTACTCATTATTATTACATTTTAAAAATACTAAAATGAAAAATTTCATGAAATTATAGTAGAAAACAGATGAAAAAATAAGTGTGAGACAGAAACAGATATTTAGAACATAAAAGAAAGTATCTGAAAACTAGTTCACAACCAAGTCAGATATAAATGAATCTTTTTAAAAGTATGTGCTGTGATTAGTTGCTCAGTTTTGTTTGGCTCTTTACAACCCCAGGGACTCTAGCCTCCCAGCCTCCTCTGTCCATGGGGATGCTCCAGGCAAGAATATTGGAGTAGGTTGCCATGCTTCCCTCCAGGTTTAAAAGTATAACATAGTATAAAACATATTTGTGTGACTCAGTTCAGTTCAATTCAGTCACTCAGTCATGTCCAACTCTTTGCGACCCCATGAATCGCAGCATGTCAGGCCTCCCTGTCCATCACCAACTCCTGGAGTTCACACAGATTCACGTGCATTGAGTCAGTGATGCCATCCAGCCATCTCATCCTCTGTCATCCCCTTCTCCTCCTGCCCTCAATCCCTCCCAGCATCAAAGTCTTTTCCAATGAGTCAACTCTTTGCATGAGGTGCCCAAAGTACTGGAGTTTCAGCTTCAGCATCATTCCTTGCAAAGAAATCCCAGGGCTGATCTCCTTCAGAATGGATTGGTTGGATCTCCTTGCAATCCAAGGGACTCTCAAGAGGCTTCTCCAACACCACAGTTCAAAAGGATCAATTCTTCGGTGCTCAGCCTTCTTCACAGTCCAACTCTCACATCCATACATGACCACAGGAAAAACCATAGCCTTGACTAGACAGACCTTAGTATTTGTGTGACTAAAATGGGAGAGTTAACTACCAGATTTGCTTGAATGAATGGTTGCCATTCTCTGATTCTCAGAGCATCCCTCATTCCCAGGGAGAAGGATGGAAGTTATTATCTACCAACCACAAAAATTCTGAGAAGTTTTGTGTCTGTGCTGTGACTGATTCAGTAAATAGATGTTAAGTTTGGCCAGAATACATTTCTATCAAATGATAAGGGAAGGGATGTACATATTTCTCAAGGGTCAGGAGAGCTGCTCAAAAGCCTTTGCAGGTTCTTCCCATAGTAACAAAATATCTAATGTCTTTTACCTTTGTATCACTCTCTTTTGAATAAAGGATCCTATAGATATTGTATATTTATGTCTCTCACATATGGCTAGCACATTGTGAACATACAATAAATTTGATATTGAATTATGAATGCATATATGAGAAGTTGAGAAATAGATATAGATTCCAAAAAATGATTACTAAAATAAGCTAGCGCAAAAATGACAATTTTTTTTTAACATCAAGGTTATTTGCAAAGCAGTAGCAGAAAAATTTCCTCTAATTTTCCTAATATTAACCTTACATNGAAGTTGAGAAATAGATATAGATTCCAAAAAATGATTACTAAAATAAGCTAGCGCAAAAATGACAATTTTTTTTTAACATCAAGGTTATTTGCAAAGCAGTAGCAGAAAAATTTCCTCTAATTTTCCTAATATTAACCTTACATGCTGCTAAGTCGCTTCAGTCATGTCCGACTCTGTGCAACCCCATAGATGGCAGCCCACCAGGCTCCCCCGCCCCTGGGATTCTCCAGGCAAGAATACAGGAGTGGGTTGCCATATAGATAAGATATATTCTTAGGTCTATCTTTCAGATGAATAAGCTCAGCAAGAGAGAATTAAATACATATCCAGTGAGAATAGAATTTACTTTTCTAGTTCTTTGCTTTTTTCTCTCCTTTGTTGTTGTTGAGTCTCTCAGTTGTGTCTGTCTCCTTGTGACTCCGTGGACTGCAACACATCAGGCTTCCATTTCTTTCACTATTTCTTAGAGTTTCTTCAAACTGCTTGGAAAATCCCATGGACGGAGGAGCCTGGTAGGAAACAGTCTACAAGGTCGCAAAGAGTCATACATGACTGAGCAACTTCACTTCACGTGTCCATTGAGTTGGTGATGCCATCCAACCATCTCATCCTCTATCGTCCCCTTCTCCTGCCCTCAATCTTTCCCAGCATCAGGGTCTTTTCAACTGAGTCAGTTCTTCTCATCAGGTGGCCAAAGTATTGGAGTTTCAGCTTCAGCATCAGTCCTTCTAATGAATATTCAGGACTGATTTCCTTTAGGATAGACTGATTTTTATTTCCTTGCAGTCCCAGTGAATCTCAAGAGTTTTTTTTCTAAGATCACAGTTCAAAAACATCGATTCTTCAGCACTCAGCCTTCTTAATGGTCCAACTCTCACATCCATATGTGACTACTAGAAAAACCATAACTTTGACTATAGAAATCTTTGTTGGCAAAGTGATGTCTTTCCTTTTCAATATGCTGTCTAGGATGGTCATTGCTTTTCTTCCAATAAGCAAGTGTCTTTTAATTTCATGGCTGCAGGCAATGTCTGCAATGATTTGGGGGCCGAAATAAATGAAGTCTGTCAGAGTTTCCATTTTTTCCTCATCTATATGCCATGATGTTAATTTCTTGAATGTTGAGTTTTAAGCCAGCTTTTTCACTTTTGCGAACAGGCTCTTTAGTTCCTCTTTGTTTTCTGCCATATGGGTGTTGTCATCTTCTTATCTGAGGTTATTGATATTTTTCCTGGCAATCTTGATTCCAGACAGTGATTCATCCAGCCCTGCCTTTTGCATGATGTACTGTGCGTGTAAGTTAATAAGCAGAGTGACAATACAGCCTTGACACACTCATTTCCCAATTTTGAACCAGTCCATTGTTCCATGTTTATTTCTGACTGCTGTTTCTTGACATCCATATTGACTTCCTTCTTTAATTATTATTATAATCAACTAATATGTTATAGGGATTCCCAGGTGGTGCAGTGGTAAAGAATCTGCCAGCCAAGGCAGGAGACTCAGCATATGTGGGTTCAATCCCTGAATTGGGAAAATCCCCTGGAGGAGGAAATGGCAACCCACTCTGGTATTCTTGCCTGGGAAATCCCATTGTCAGAGGATCCTTGTGGGCTACAGTCCATGGGGTCACAAAGAGTCGGTTAAAACTGAAGACTGAACACATCCCAACAAAATCCAATATGTTATAATTTATTGGTCGAATGTTGAAACCTGTGAGTAAAAAACAGAACTGAATCAGTCATCACAAAAATACGAGTGATAAAATATCCTATTTCATGTATTGTTTAACAATTTTTCATTAGCAACAATATTAATTTAATAACCACACCTTGACCATGCAGCTCTTTTATAGAATTCACTTTCATTATTAGTCACAGTTTTGCCAAGTAAGCTTCAGGGGGAAGTAATTAAATTTAATAGAAGCCACCTTCATTTTGAATCTGCCGTCAATTTAAAGCCATGGGGAAAGGTAATTACATTTAATAGACACCATAGTTTCTAGACGAAGATGTACGGTATGTGACGTTAATCATTAGTCCAGTGGTCTGAAAAGTAAAATCTTACTTAGAACAAACGCCTTATAAGTAAACTAGACCCTCCGTTTCCCTCTCAACTTAATAGAAGTTAAAAAAAAAAAAAAAAGATGTTTTTTTGTCCCTTAAATATGTCATTGAAATTTTACTCTGATGATTCAGTTCATTGATTTCAAGCAATGAAATGAAGGTAGATGGCATTTATGAATCCCACTGCAGTATTATTAACTCTTAAGGAAATATATATAGATAATATTCTTTATTAAATATTGCTTAGGCTCAATAACATCTCTCTCTTTTTGTAATTGCTGAGGCTGGTGCAATAAACTACTGCTTTTCAAATTTATTCTTATATTACATTTTTTTATGCTGTGGTTTATGTAAATTAAAAATGTTTACTGAGTCTCAGTATATAAGAGTTTTAAATCAGTGAATGATAATAATAAATATGAAAGCAGAGCATTCTTTTTTGGTAAACACATCTACAAGCCTGACTGCATTTCACTAAGCATTTTATAGGTTCATTATGTTATTTGGCTCACATTGAAGTCACCTTAGATTTAATTTTTATTTTTTTCTTCATGGTGTATGAATAATTTTTGGCTTCTCTTTAGACATTTGATTTTAGAAATAGTTTTTGAATCAGATTTAGATAATGAGTCATATGCAGTTCCCATAAAATCAAAGGGAATTTCCCAAGGGTTCATGAAATCAAAGGTAGATATAGAATTGGTAAAATTTACAAAATATTTTAGGAATCTAGTATTATTACCCTTCAGTGATACTTCTGTTCAAAATTTTTTTACTTGTACTTATTCTGTCAAGCACAGTCATATGCAGAAAGAGGCAAGGAGGAGAGAGGCAAAGAAAGAGGGAGAGTATGGATAAGAATGTTTTTTAGGATTGGAGAAAACAAAAATTTCTCAATAAAAAAGGAAATTGATCCAAATAGCATTTGACACTTTTCCAAAAACTAGTAATAATGATAAATCTATGTCAGTGACTCAAGACACAAAACATTCTTTTGTGAAACTAAAGCAATACCGAAAGCATTTTGTAAGAAAATTTTAAGAAATTATGCATTTAGCATTTTTGATAAGAAATGAAATCACAGTGGTCTTTTTGTTTGTTTATTTACAGTGTTACTTTCCAGGGATACCAACAATCTCTTAAGAAATACCAATGTTGAGTTTGTTCATTTTTCAAGCACATTTTTGTGCTCTATTGCCTCATTTTTCTTAGTAATCGCATTTGTAATGATCAAGGAATACTTTTGTCTTTCTTCTCAAAGGCTGTAAAAAGTACTCATTTACTGGGGGCAGATTTCTTTGTTTGTTGTTGTTGTTGTGTTTTTTTTTTTTTTTTTAAGAGTCATCATCATGTTTAGTGAAATAAAAAGTTAGAATAGTAAAAATTCATCACATTGGGAACATTGGTTAGGTGCCTACTATATCGTTCACATTTTTTAAGACAATTTGTTTAATATTTTCAAAAATGTTAAAATTTCAGTTAATTATATCTTATCTGAAAAAAAGACAGAAACGATTGAAAACAAAGTCTATGTGTTTTGTTTTTTTTTTTTTAATTTAAACATCACTTGCCTNGAGTCTGAAATGCAGCACTTGGATGCAATCTCAAAAATGACAGAATGATCTCTGTTCATTTCCAAGGCAGACCATTCACTATCATAATAATCCAAGTTTATGCCCTGACCAGTAATGCTGAAAAAGCTGAAATTGAACAGATCTATGCAGACCTACAAAACCTTCTAGAACTAACACACACAAAAGATGTCCCTTTGTTTATAGGGGATTGGAATGCAAAAGAGGAAATCAAGAAACACCTGGAATAACAGGCAAATTTGGCCTTGGAGTAGAGAATGAAGCAGAGCAAAGGCTAATAGAGTTTTGCCAAGAGAACGCACTGGTCATAGCAAACACACTCTTCCACAACACAAGAGAAGACTCTAAACATGGATATCAGCAGATGGTCAATACCAAAATCAGATTAATTATATTATTTGCAGCCAAAGATAGAGAAGCTCTATATAGTAAGCAAAAATAAGACCTGGAATTGACTGTGGCTCAGATCATGAACTCCTTATTGCCAAATTCAGATTTAAATTGAAGAAAGTGGGGAAAACCACTAGACCATTCAAGTATGACCTAAATCAAATCCCTTCTGATTATACAGTGGAAGTGACAAACGGGTTCAAGGGATTAGATCTGATAGAGTGCCTGAAGAACTATAGCTGGTGGTTCATTGTACAGGAAACAGGAATCAAGATTATCAATAAGAAAAGGAAATGCAAAAAAGCAAAATGGCTGTCTGAGGAAGCCTTACAAATAGCTGTGAAAAGGAGATAAGTGAAAAGCAAAGGAAAAAAGTAAAGGCATACCCATTTGAAAGCAGAGTTCCAAAGAGTAGCAAAGAGAGATAAGAAAACTTTCCTCATTGATCAGTGCAAATAAACAGAGGAAAACAATAGAATGGGAAAGACCTGAGATCTCTTCAAGAAAATTAGAGATACAAGGGGAATATTTCATGCAAAGATGGACACAATAAAGGACAGAAACTGTATGGACCTAACAGAAGAAGATATTAAGAAGAGTTGGCAAGAATACACAGAAGATCTTCATGACCCAGACAATCACAATGGTGTGAGTCATTCTCCTAGAGCCAGACATCCTGGAATGTGAAGTCAAGTGGGCCTTAGGAGGCATCACTATGATAAAAGCTAATGGAGGTGATGGAATTCCAGTTGAGCTACTTCAAATTCTAAAGTATTATGCTGTTCAAGTGCTACACTCAATATGCCAGCAAATTTAGAAAACTCAGCAGTGCCACAGGACTGGAAAAGGTCCGTTTTCATCCCAATCCCAAAGAAAGGCAATGCCAAAGAATGCTCAAACNCTTCAAATTCTAAAGTATTATGCTGTTCAAGTGCTACACTCAATATGCCAGCAAATTTAGAAAACTCAGCAGTGCCACAGGACTGGAAAAGGTCCGTTTTCATCCCAATCCCAAAGAAAGGCAATGCCAAAGAATGCTCAAACTACTGCATAATTGTAAATCTCACATGCTAGTAAAGTAATGCTCAAAATTCTCCAAGCCAACAGTACATGAATTGTGATCTTCCAGTTGTTCAGTTGGTTTTACAAAAGGCAGAGGAACCAGAGATCAAACTGGGAACATTTGTTGGATCATTGAAAAAGCAAGAGAGTTCCAGGAAAACATCTATTTCTGCTTTATTGACTATGCCAAAGCCTATGACTGTATGGATTACAACAAACAATTTAAAGTTCTTAAAGAGATGGGAATACCCAACCACCTGACCTGCCTCTTGAGAAATCTGTATGCAGGTCAGGAAGCAACAGTTTAAACTGGACATGGAACAACAGACTGGTCCAAATAAGAAAAGGAATATGTCAAGGCTTATATTGTCACCCTGCTTATTTAACTTATATACAGAATACACGATGAGAAACGCTGGGCTGGGATGAAGCACAAGCTGGAATCAAGATTTCCAGGAGAAATATCAATAATTTTCAATATGCAGATGACACCACCCTTATGGCAAAAAGTGAAGAAAAACTAAAGAGCCTCTTGATGAGAGTGAAAAACCCTACTTAAAACTAAACATTCAGAAAGCTAAGATCATGCCATCTGGTCCGATCACTTCATGGTAAATAGATAGGGAAACAGTGGATAAAGTGACATACTTTATTTTTTTGGGCTCCAAAATCACTGCAGATAGTGATTGCAGCCATGAATTTAAAAGACACTTGCTCCTTGGAAAAAAATTGTGACCAACTTAGCATATTAAAAAGCAGAGCTATTACTTTGCCAGCAAATGTCCGTCTAGTCAAAGCTTTGGTTTTTCCAGTAGTCATGTATGGATCTAAGAGTTGGACTATAAAGAAAGCTGAGCACTGAAGAAATGATGTTTTTCAACTATGATGTTGGAGAAGACTCTTGAGAGTCCATTGGACTGCAAGGAGGTCCAACCAGTTCATCCTAAAGGAAATCAGTCCTGTATATTCATTGGAAGGACTGATGCTGAAGCTGAAACTCCAATACTTTGGCCACCTGATGTGAACTGACTCATTTGAAAAGACCCTGATGCTGGGGAAGATTGAAGGCAGCAGGAGAAGTGGTGATAGAGGATGAGATGGTTGGATGGCATCACCAACTCAGTGGATATGAGTTTGGGTAAAGTCCGGAAGTTGATGATGGACAGGGAGGCCTGGCATGCTGCAGTCCACGGGGTTGCAAAGAGTCGGACACAACTGAGCAACTGAACTGAACTGAACTGAGTGAGGTGGATGAACCTAGAGCCTGTTATACAGAGTGAAGTCAGAGAGAGAAAGACAGGTACCATATATTAACACACATATATGGAATCTAGAAAGATGTTGCCAACAATACTAAGTACAGAACAGCAAAGGAGACACTAACATAAAGAACAGACTTTTGAACCAAGAAGGAGAGGGAGAGGGTGGGATAATTTGGGAGAATAGCACTGAAATATATACATTACCATATGTAAAATAGATAACCACTGCAGGTTTGGTGTATGATGCAGCGCACCCAAAGCCAGAGCTCTGGGACAACTTGGAGGAATAGGGTGGAAAGGGAGGTGGAAGGGGGTTCAGGACGGAGGGGACACATGTATACCTATGGCCAATTCATATTGATGTATGGCAAAAACTATCACAATATTGTAAAGTAATTATCCTCCAGTTAAAATTAATAAACAATGCTTTGAAAAAGAAAGATAATGGTGATATCATTTAATTCTTGAGTGTGCACATGTTAAGTTACTCCAGCCATGTCTGACTCTGGAAACCTTTGGATTGTAGCCTGCCAGGCTCCTTGTCCATGGGATTCTCCAGGCAAGAATGGGAGTGTGTTGCCATGCTCACCTCCAGGGCATCTTCCCCACTCATGGATTATACATGCACTTCCTACAGTTTCTGCCTTGCAGGTAGTTTCTTTACTGCTGAACCACCAGGGAAGCCCACTTAAGTTTTGACTACTCTATACTCATTTTTGAATTCATTATTATAAAATGAACAGTTGAATAGTTTCTTAAATTCATGTATTAAAATGCCTTTTAAATATTTTAAATTCCCTGTACTAGTATTCGCCCTATGGATATGATTTGACTTTGGTTTGTCAACATGAAAAAATTCTATAAATGATTAGCTTAACAAATCGGAAACAACATGATCTTTCAAAAATTCAAGTTAAACACAGTAAGTTGTCAATAGCTGTTTATTGATGGTGATGATATTGTCTGCCTTTGAAGAGCTGTTAATAATACAATACAAAACATATGCTGTTGAAGTCACTTGAATGGGTATTTAAAAATATGATGACTAATTTGCTGCAAGATTGAAATCTTATCTGGCATTAATGCAAAATATAGCATAGGCCTTATAAAGAGTCACAGTAACACACAGTGCCTTTTTAAAAAGATATACTTCTGTGTATTCAAGAATTTTGACATTAAAATATTGCTTTAACCTATTTTTAAATTCCAAATCCTGAAATTTTAGACCTTCTCTACTTTTCCTTCTGCCCAAGAAGGTACAATATGTTGCTACTTTACAGGATTTAATATACATTAACTTGGTCTTAGAGAACTAGCAGTTTAAAAAATAGAAAAATATCTTCCATCACCACCGTCCCCCACCTTGCAAAAAAAAAAAAAAAGAACAAACAAACTCTTCCACTGTAAGGAGAACTTTCAAGTCTCTCTTTGAGAGGACTCGCAATTCATCTAGTATTTCAGTGCTGTCACTCTGTAATCTGTTGATTGGTGTTCATAATTCTTCACAGAGATATTGTGAAGATTAATGAAATAGAGTTTGTAGAGTATNTTTCAAGTCTCTCTTTGAGAGGACTCGCAATTCATCTAGTATTTCAGTGCTGTCACTCTGTAATCTGTTGATTGGTGTTCATAATTCTTCACAGAGATATTGTGAAGATTAATGAAATAGAGTTTGTAGAGTATTTTATCTCTTCAGATGCAAGTTCTGTGAGCTGAACATTTAGAAGCCTCATTATACAGGCTGTAGTGTGCCAGAACTCTTAAACTGTTAGTAAAATATCTTAAGTGTTGTACTTTATCATTGCTGTCTTGATAATGCAGCTCTGTGCCTATCATATCAGTTTTTGTCTCTTCAGGACTGTTTAAGCCTGTACTATTGATACTTCTCATTTATCAGTGTAACATTGATCCTTTTATATGTGGAGAGTATAGAATTTTTTCTTGAATTGTCTTATACTATTACTTTATAGTGCCCAGTGCTATATAAGAACAACCCATAATTACACAGAAAAAAAATGATGCTATTTAAACTCTAGCCTGTGTATTATGAACCTCCTAAAGCTGTGCTCTACACTCTGATATGTTTTTCTCACCAAAATCTCTAGGAAACTTTATTAAGATACCTAAAAAATAGTGCCTCAAATCAACAAAAATTCCTGCATCATTGTCATAAAATAACATCAATTCCAGAATGCAATATCTTCTGGAAAAGACTCTCAATTCCAGAAAAAAATACAGATAAACTTGTTTTGAATTTGATATTAACTCCCACTACCTTGAGGAAGAGAAAGTTGCTGAGACATAGAGATATGAGAACTCTAGAGTAGCCAAGGACACTTAGGTGGATGGAGGGGAGTGGTTTGGTCCTCATTCACTGTCCTTGAATCTGAGAACAGTCACGCTCAGGAAGGAAATACAGCTGAGGATTTATCAAAAGGCAAAACTGTTTCCAGTCTCTTATATAGTAGCGTTCATTTGAGGATAAAACTTAAACTATTCTGTTAGAAACCTAAAATAGTTGTAAAATGTGTGTGTGTTGTGTGTGTGTTTTCTTCTTTTTATTTTTTCCACTGTACTTAGGAGTGTCACATTGTACATTCTGGAGAAAATAAAATTTAAATTTTGCTATGGAATTCACATAAATATGCTTTCATTTAATAATGTAAAAAGGAGTCAGACTACTTAGAATACAAGGACTATGCAAACTTTTTCTTAATTTTCTGACTAGCTATATTTTATAAATGAGAATTTCTGATTTAAGTATATCAAAAAAATTCACTACTGAATATGTTGCTCATATCTTAAACTAATCGTCACTGGATGATTATATTTTACATAACAAAAGTGAAACTATTTTTCTATAATGCATTATCTAGATATTATAAGCTGCTGCTGCTGCTGCTGCTGCTAAGTCACTTCAGTCATGTCGGACTCTGTGAGACCCCATAGACAGCAGCCCACCAGGCTCCCCCGTCCCTGGGATTCTCAAGGCAAGAACACTGGAGTGGGTTGCCATTTCCTTCTCCAATGCATGAAAGTGAAGAGTGAAAGTGAAGTCACTCAGTCGTGTTCAACTCTTAGCGACCCCATGGACTGCAGCCTACCAGGNAGAGAAATTGAAGTTATGGAATATGTTCTCAAGTTTGCCAGTCAGAAAATGGTGATATAACAAATAGTTCAAGTACTTACTTTAAGATATTCAAGGGTTAAAAATTGTAATATTATTTCTCTGCTTTGATCACTGAGGAAGGCTTTCTTATCTCTCTTTGCTCTTCTTTGGAACTGTGCATTCAAATGGGTATATCTTTCTTTTTCTCCTTTTCCTTTAGCTCCTCTTCTTTTCTCAACTATTTTTAACCCCTCCTCAGATAACCATTTGCCTTTTTGCATTTCTTTTTCTTGGAAATAATCTTGATGCCTGCCTCCTGTAGAATGTCATGAGCCTCTGTCCATAGTTCTTTAGGCACCCTTCCTGTCAAATCTAATCCCTTAGAATTTATTTGTCACTTCCACTATATAATCATAAGGGATTTGATTTAGGTCAAACCTGAATGGTCTAATGGATTTCCCCACTTTCTTCAATTTAAGTCTGAATTTGGCAATAAGAAAATCATGATCTGAGCCATAGTCGGCTTCTGGTCTTGTTTTTGCTGACTGCATAGAGATTTTCCATCTTTGTCTACAAAGAATATAATCAATCTGATTTGGTGTTGACCATCTGATGATGTCCATGTGTAGAGTCTTCCCTTGTATTGTTGAAAGAGGGTGTTTGCTATGTCCAGTGTGTCCTCTAGGCAAAACTCTATTAACCTTTTCCCCGCTTCCTTCTGTACTCCAAGGCCAAATTTGCCTGTTACTCCAGGTATCTCTTGAGTTCCTACTTCTGCATTCCAGGCTCCTATAATGAAAAGGACATCTTTTTGGGGTGTTTGTTCTAGAAGGTCTTATAAGTCTTCATAGAACTGTTCAGCTTCAGCTTCTTCAGTATTGCTGGTCTGGACATAGACTTGGATTCCTATGATATTGAATGGTTTTCCTTGGAAATGAAGAGATCATTCTGTCATTTTTAGATTACATTCAAGTACTGCATTTTGCAATCTTGTTGACTACAATGGATATTCCATTCTTCTATGGGATTCTTGCCCACAGTCGTAGACATTATGGTCATCTTAGCTAAATTCACCCATTCCAGTCCATTTTAGTTCAGTGATTCCTAAAATGTCGATGTTAACTCTTGCCGTCTTCTGTTTGACCATTTCCAATTTGCCTTGATTTCATGGATTTAACATTCCAGGTTCCTATGCAATACTGCTTTTTACAGCATTGGAGGTTTTATTTCCACCAACTGTTACATCCACAGCTGGGTGTTGTTTTAGCTCTGGCACCATTTCTTCATTCTTTCTGGAGTTATTTCTCCACTCTTCTCCAGTAGCATATTGGGCACCCACTGACCTGCAGAGTTCATCTTTCATTGTCATATCTTTTTGCCTTTTCATAATGTTCATGGGGTTCTCAAGGCAAGAATATTGAAGTGGTTTGCCATCTTTTTTCCAGTGGACCACGTTTTGTCAGAACTCTCCTCTATACATATTTGTCTGGGATGACCTTACCTGGTTGGCTCATAGTTTCATTGAGCTAGACAAGACTGTGGTCCTTGTGATCAGTTTGGTTAGTTTCCTGTGATTGTGGTTTTCATTCTGTCTGCCCTCTGATTGATAAGGATAAGTGGCTTATGGAAGCTTTCTGATGGGAGAGACTGACTGAGTGGAAATCTGGGTCTTGTTCTGCTGTGCGGGGCCATATTCAATAATACAAGAAAAAAAAAAAAAAAAAAAAAAAAGAGAGAGAGAGAGAAAGTAAATACTAGCAAAACTCTAATTGTTTTCATAAATGTAGTATTTAATCCCATCACAATATACTGTCTTTAACGTTTAATATTCTACCTTGATAGATTAAGTTTGGCAAACAACTGTGTTAGAAGTGGTTTTCTATTTATCATGTTCAGCTTTATGAGATTTCCAAGAAAAGAGGAGTTAAAAGCTTGACTAGCAGAAATTTTATTGCCTTTTTTTTTTTTTTCGTATTCTTAACTGGTACTTATTTCAGAGGAATGAGTACTAAAAGACAGATATTCCTTTTTTTTTTTTTCTTTATTTTTTTTTCCTTAGCTAGAAAGCTTACTATTAATCAAAAGTAACATATATGCTAAGTAATTACTACCTGAAAAATTTAAAACTATATGCTTTTCTTGCCTTATCTTTTTTAATTCCATTATCTTTGAAAACAAGAAACAAGAGACACGGTTCTTATTACTTTAGTTTAGCATAGAATGGGTTATCATTCAAACTAGTTAGCATAAAACAATAGATGTTTTCTCTTCAAATGTCTAGGTTGTATTTTAAGATAAATGTCCTCTGAATTTATTTGGCTTAAATTCCCATTTGCTATTATAATTTCTCTTTTATATCCAAAAAAGAATTTTTGTGTAATTTAGGTAAGAATATATAGAAATGTAAATAAAATGTTAATGTAATGACAAAGTAGATATACCTTTCTAATATTTTCAGATGAGCCAGAGTATTATTAATATTTTGGCAACAAACATAGTGTTTTACATTTACATTGTTCAACCAAAGGATAATTCTATATCACCATAAGCAACTTACATGTTTTCTTCGTGGAATGAAACATCCACACAATGGAACATTAAAACTCTGTATTAATGGAAAGGAATATTTAAAATGATGAGGGTTAAACATTTTAGAATGATGTTAAATTCTGGAGTGTCTTAACAAATCTAAGTCTGCTCTCCACCAAAATAAAAATAAAATTATTGTTGAAGTAAAGCCTAANACATTAAAACTCTGTATTAATGGAAAGGAATATTTAAAATGATGAGGGTTAAACATTTTAGAATGATGTTAAATTCTGGAGTGTCTTAACAAATCTAAGTCTGCTCTCCACCAAAATAAAAATAAAATTATTGTTGAAGTAAAGCCTAAACTAAACAACAATAATAAACTTGTGCTTCATATTAAGAGAATCTCACTTACAAAATATATATAAAAGCATGATCATAACAAATATGTGTATGGATGAGTGCATGCTCAGTCATTTCTGACTCTTTGTGACCCCATGGACTGTAACCCTCCAGTCTCTTCTATCCATGGAAAGTTCTGGTCTGGAATACTGGAGTGAGTTGTCATTTCATTCTCCAGGAAAACTTCCTGACCTGAGAATCAAACGAATGTCTCTTGCATTGGCAAGTGGCTTCTTTACCACTGTGCCTCCAGGAAAGCCCAATAACTAGAAGACTGCGAAATTATGTTTGTTTGAATAAATACTTGCCTTAAACAGGAGTTACTTTAGAAACATTTTCCTGACTCTCCACTTAATGAAATAAAGCAAGCAAAAACTTCTCAGGATTGGATATATCATTATGCGCGCATGTGTGTGTATGTGTGCTGTGTGCTAAATCAGTTCAGTCATTTCTGACTTTTTGTGACCCTGTGGACTGTAGCCCACCAGGCTCCTCTGTCCATGGGATTCTCCATATTATATATAGAATTTATTCTATATTACTTGGTTTTGCTACATGTGTTCATATTAAAATTTCTTCAGCAGATTATACTAATTTGTGAAATGATTATTGATAAAAATTGTTCAGTATTAATCTTTATAAAACTTAAAATATTTCAGTATGTAGAGTGCAAAAAAAAGCCCAATATATTCAGTATCTATATACTTTTAAAGGGACATTATTTTTAGAAACAAAGTGGTTGGTAACTCTGGGAGTTAAGCAATCATATTCCACATTTGAAATTAAACTTCTGAGGATTAATTAAAATATGTTTATGAAAAAATCATGACAACATACTAAAAATATTTTCACCATGGGCTTAATGATTTGAATGAAGGAAGCAATTATACAAAAATATATTTTATAATAAGTAGTAGAATTTCATGGGACATAAATAATATGTGAAGTTCAATTAAATCCAGAAAGCCTCCATGTGAATTCATTACTTTAAGTTTTTTATGCTCTCATATTTTAATGCTTACCTATCTTTGAATTTAGATTATTTTAAAAACATTTATAATCATTCACTTAGAACATGTCAAGGACATTTTTATTTTTGTTTTGTTTTAAGTACAGTGCTATCCNTCATTACTTTAAGTTTTTTATGCTCTCATATTTTAATGCTTACCTATCTTTGAATTTAGATTATTTTAAAAACATTTATAATCATTCACTTAGAACATGTCAAGGACATTTTTATTTTTGTTTTGTTTTAAGTACAGTGCTATCCTCAGACAGACAACAGAAATATTGTATTCTTGGTTTTTAAGATTAAACTTTGTTTCATAGAACTTTGAATAGAAATATTAGTGATATTTCTAATTGGAGAAAAGGATATTACTACAAAAGTTGTGTTTTATGATTCTTCAAAGAGAGTCACATATAAAATTCTATGACATGCACATAGAACCCATTCTTGCTTTGCTAACAAATCTAAATTCTGTAGCATTAAAAAAAAAAAAAAAGGAAAAGGTTAGAATTAAATCTCAACTACCTTACCAGGACCTGCCCTAAGAACAAAAGTATAAGAAGAAAAAAAAAAAAGAATTCTTAAGGAATTTCTCTGTGGGAAGCAGTGTCTTGCTGAATAGCCAACAAATCAAATACACATACAAAAGGACTAGTCAAAAAACAATCACCTAGGTAGTCATGCACATCCTTACAGTCACGAGGAAAAACATACAAATGAGGAATATGCAAAGTTTCAATTTGATATTTCCTTTGATCTTTGGAGAAGCTAATGTTTCCCAAGCATTCAAGGAAAAGTCAGTGGTCTTCTGAGGCAAACAACTACTGGGAAAAACCCCACCAAAATATGTAATAGGAGATGAGAATACCAGCAAAGGCTTTTATTCTGTCCCAAAACAGCAACCAGGTTAATATCTCCAGCAGCTGTCCTGATCTCTGTGGTCTAAGCTTTTAACTAACTTTAATTAAATGGAACCTTTGGTGTGCAAGGGTACATATGCCTGGGATATGAATAAAAGAAACAAATAGCAAAGCCTGGCATATGGTTGCACACACACGCATCATTTGGTTTCTGATTTTTTTGCAAGGATATTTTAACATTCATGAGAGGTAAGAAAGATGAGAGCAGAAATAGAATCGTCTCTCTGGACTTCAACTTTTTGCCTACACTTCCTACTATCACAGTAGTATTAAAAAAACAACAACAACAACTATAAGTCTTAATTGTCAGATGCACAATCTGCAATGTTTAAATGGGCCCTGTGGATTTTGGTCCAAAACCAAACCAATTGGTTGCAAGCTATTTTTCTCTTTCATTAGATGTTCTGCTGCAGTATTTGCATAAATGTAACCGTGCTGTCCGTCTTTTAACTTTCACTCAATTAATTATGCTTCCAGCCCCCTGCTGATGGACAAAAATGAGACTTCATCTGCAAATAGCTTCAGCAGTTTACAGCTTATTAAATGCCAAAATCTAGTTAAGACAGTTTGAGAATTCTCATGTCAGGCATTTCAACATGCCGTTTTTAACACAAAATTCTTATTAAAAAAATGAACCCACTACTCCAAATCAGGGGGAAAAAATCACTGGTATAAAGGTAATGAACATATTAGAATTTTATACAAATTGTGTACTTAGCATATGTGGGTTACACTGAGCACACTTAATTGGTTTGCCTAATAATGAACCCTCTATGAGAAAGATTACCAAGTTGACAAGAAAATGGTCTCCACAAATTATAAACAGCTTTCATCTAAGGACCCATCTTTTATAATTTATATAGAAATCTGCGTATGGTCTGAAAAAAAGCAGATGAATCAAAGTTATATATTCATATTCTTTTAAAAATAACTTTTCTCCTACTTTGTGTGACAGGTTTTGCATATTGCATCAAACATCTGGTGCGTTCACAAGCTAGTATTCTTTATGTCATTTGGGGTTAGCTCTTCATCTAAGCCAGAAAGAGAAAGAAAGAACAATCTATTCAGCAAAGCTAAATGAATAGATAAAACATGGCATTTTGCATTCTACTATGAAAGGACTGGAATCATTCTTTCCGTAATTCCACGTGATTACTGACCTCCCTACATCCCCATGAGCACACTAAAAAAATGAGATAAAATCAAAATATCCTTAAGAAGCTTAATTTTCCTCAGGTATCTGAGGCATAAAACACTTTGTTCATTTCTGTACATACTTATTTTCTATGTCTATTTTGGAATGATATTTTTATTACTAAGATATATGCAATTAAATTTTCTTAATTTGGGGAGAAGGGAAAAGCATTCTATTTATTCCACTTGAAGAAATTAAAGTATTTACTAAAGTATGTTTGCATTTAATTCAGCATTAACAGTGTTATTGTCACAGAAAAGTCAGGTTAGCTTCTCATGGCAATTGGCCATCACATTTTAATCTGAAGTTGTTGACTTCCTTCTTCAATCTTGTGTCATATCATATGGTACTCTACTCTGTTAGATATTATTGACAAATTGTGTCATGTTTATGCTCTTTTCTTATAAACTACCATGATAGAGTGGAATGTGACATGATGATTTATGACAGAAATGTCAGGGATTATTTTAAAAGCAATTTCTGTCTGATCATATACCAATTAACAGCTTTCATAACAAATTCCTAAATACATAGTTGGCATTTGATCAAAAGGAGCATATTTCATTGCTGATATTGGAATATTTGGGACATACTAAGGAAATTCATGTTTCCACTCTGGTTATGATTGTGGAAACATGCAATGTTTACCAGTATTGCTCTGACACAAAATGACATTTATTTATTATTTCAATAATGTGTTAAAACCCCCTTTCTAGAGCATCTGATAAAAGGGTGGAAAATACAGAAAGCCAGGCATTTTATCTTAAGTTTCAATGAATCCTGTATCATTTTTTATACATACTATAAGCAACCGGAAAGGCAGACTTCTAGAACTAGAAGGAAATGAGACAATTTTGCTAACCTGGAAAAAAAGAAAACATTAAAATAAGTGGAGACTTAATATTACACATAAACTTTGTGAAGATACATAAATTGTGTTACAGATGCTGTTAAGCAGTTCTAGGATATCTTGGGGTTCTTTTTTTCCCTGTGGGTAATTTGTAGGCAGCAAGTGGGAGATGGAACAGATTTTGCTTAATCTACTTTTTTGTTGTTTTTTATTTTGATAAAAATAGGGGAAATTTCCATTTTTTCATTCCTCAGAAAGACTTGAAGACTTTATCAGATTTTCCATTGGTGTATGGTGGTGTGTGGTTTCTTGAAATGTTTTATGTGTGTCTGCATATTGGAATACTGTAGAATATGGAACAATTGTAAGTGATCTATGAGACAGATGATTTGACCATTTTTTCTGTTTTAGTTAAATTATGAAACAGTGTCTGCAAGAGGGTCACCAATACTTAACTTGAGTGCTAGGGATAGATCATGGAATTTATTATGAAAAAAAGTAAAACTTATATGCAGAGAAGTAGTAAGGACACACGCAATCTTTTGAAGCTCCATTGCACATGTGCTAAATTACTTTAGTCGTGTCCAACTCTTTGTGACACTATGGGTTGTAGCCTGCCAGTCTCCTCTGTCCTTGGGATTATCCAGGCAAGAATACTGGAGTAGGTTGCCATGCCCTTCTCCAGGGTATCTTCTTGACCCAGGGATCGAACCTGCGTATCTTATATATCTCGAATTGTCAAGCAAGTACTTTACCAGGTGAGCCCCCTGGGAAGCCCATGAAGTTCCATTATCTCATAACATAAATTAGGAATAGATATTCTACATTTGTCATGGCTAAGATTCATCAGAGGAGGACTGCCTTAATCAGTAGGCTGGAAATGGAGCATGATGGAGGTAGTGAAAGTGTTAATTGTTCAGTTGTGTCCAACTCTTTGCAACTCCATAGTCTGTAGCCTGCAAGGCTCCTCTGTCCATGGATTTCTCCAGGCAAGAATACTGCAGTGAGCTGCCATTTCCTTCTCCAGGGGATCTTCCCAACCTAAGGATTGAACCCATGGCTCCTACATTGCAGGCAGATTCTTTACCACTGAGCTACCATGGAAATGGCAATCCACCCCAGTACTATTGCCTGGAAAATCCCATGGACAGAGAAGCCTGGTAGGCTACAGTCTCTGGAGTCGCAAAGAGTCAGACACGACTGAGCAACTACACTACCATGGAAGCCCTGATGGAGGGAGGGGCACTCCTATAAGGGCCTAGCCTCTCTCCAGCCCAACCCCATAGCTTTATACATTTGTAACTGAGTCTAAGATGTCAGAGGACACTTGAACAAAAGATACTTACCATCAAGGGATCAACATATCCAGAAATATCACTAAGTATCTTGTGTACATAGGATGCTCATCTTCTCTGTCAAGAAAGATGACATCAGTCCCAAGCCTGGACTCTTTGCAGGCTGGCTTAGCTCCTTGGAGCCAGCTCTCTGCTCTAAGGGCCATCCAAAATGGTCTCCAGTCAAATAGAAACTTAGTCTTTTAATGGACTTTAAAATTTCTTTTAATTCCTCCTGCCTTTTCATAAACTTTACAAAATCAATTATATTTTTTGTTTTAAAAGGTATATCTTATAAACAGTGCTGCGATGAACATTGGGGTACATGTGTCTCTTTCAATTCTGGTTTCCTTGGTG
>SJYV01022790.1:1761795-1792637 GCA_006410875.1 Neotragus pygmaeus
CCAGCCCCAAGCATCCTGTATCCTGCATTGAACCTAGACTGGTGATTTGTTTCTTATATGATATTATACATGTTTTAATGTCATTCTCCCAAATCATCCCACCTTCTCCCTCTCCCACAGAGTCCAAAAGACTGTTCTATACATCTGTGTCTCTTTTGCTGTCTCGCATACAGGGTTACCGTTACCTTTTGTTTTTAAACAACAAATATAAAGATTGTAGAACTAATGAGGCTAATAATTAAATTTATCCTATAAGACAGGAGAATAAAGCACTATAGCAAAAGGACATGGGCTTAGCCTCTGATTATCAGCACCACCAAATTATGTGTTTCTGTACTTCTATTTCTTATGTGACTCATTCTGTTTATGATAAGGCTGTGGAACTCCTTTTTTTTTTTTTTGGAAGTGACTACCTTATCATGTTGGGAACTTTTGTTCCTCTCTTTCCCTTAAACAAATCTTTTCTGTGTTGGATAATAAAGTCCATTTTCTAATAAAGCTGATAGGAGCCTGGACTGTGAGTTTGGTTCTGTCTTTGGCTGTGTCAATTCAGACAATTAAGATGAAAAGCACATTTACATGAAAGTAGAAAATTGAGATTACCGAAAACAGTGTTAGTTTTAGTTATCTTAGTAATATTCTAAATTTCATTTGCACTAGTTGTCAAAAACAGAGTGAATTCAAAGGATTTTCTTTCACCTAAAAGTAAGGTTGATTTATTTAAGAGACAGGAATATCATAATTGATGGAACTTGTGGCCCTGCTATATATTTTGTATGCTTGCATGATTTTGTGGGGTTTCTATCATATGAGTGGCTGTTTTTTAGTGTGTTTGAGACGGTAGGGGTCAGGGAAAACAGCAGGGGATGTGAGAAAGAATGAAAAAATTATTGAAACAATATATAATCCCAATAGAATTAATACTCTTAGCTTGTTTCCAAACTAGCTTCCATCTGCCTTATTTATTATAAAAGGTCTGTGCTTTCATCGTGAAGTGATTTTGCACTGGGTATTCTAATCATACTTGTCATTTATTTAAAAGATATGTTCTGATATATATGTGCAAACACACATATGTATATATGCATATTATACACACAAAACACATATTTTGTATTTCTCTGTGTGTATATATATACACACTTGTACATATACTACATGTAGATTATATGTATAATAAGTGCAGCTTTGCCTATGGAAATAAAAACTGTGTATATTAACATAGTTCCCCAAGAAAAAGAAAGTATTATACAACAATTTTCCTTTGTTGTCATAAAAATTGATGTAGCAAAGACCAGAAATGTCAAACTGGTTTAAAATCATGTTTTCACTGTAAATGTTTATTAGGAGTTTCCCAAAACATTGGATTGGAGATTTTGAGTCCTTGTTCTGGAGTAGGACAGAGCTGCATTTAATACTCTATATCTGAGAGAAATAAAGCACTGGCCTATATGCTTTCCCTCACCTGTCAAGAGAAATAGGTAATAAGGAATTATTCATTTTTTTCATATTTTAAAAATCATTTACATTTTGTTTAGCACTTAGCATAAGTTTACATGCATATGAAATTCACCTCAGAGTATTTATAATTTACAAATATTTCTCACAGGTATTAAATATCTATGACTTTTGAAGTTGGAATCATTATTCTTCCANTTGTTTAGCACTTAACATAAGTTTACATGCATATGAAATTCACCTCAGAGTATTTATAATTTACAAATATTTCTCACAGGTATTAAATATCTATGACTTTTGAAGTTGGAATCATTATTCTTCCATCCTTCAATCTTTACATGTCTCCATTCAAATGGCAAACCCTCATGCATCTAGGTATGTAGCTCATAAATCTAGGTCATCAATCTTGACTTCTCCCACTCTGTGCCTCTCCCATCATATTAAAACTGGGGCACATAGATGAAACCTCTAAATCAAGATGCATAAATGCAGATATGCCACCTTAGCAAAGACTCAGATCACTAGTCAATCAACACTGTAGTTCCATCAATGACTATTTGCATTTGAATTAAAATATATTTGTCATTTTTATTTCAAACATTTATCATCTATATTCAGTCATTTCTAACTCATCTCCCACTGACCTCATTCAGGTGATCTGTACTAGGTTTTTGTGGTTCAACTTTCTCAATAATATATTTGACTTCAGTCCCATTGTTTGTCTATGCTAATCTCAAAAAGACACCAGACTGACGTATAGTTCAGTTCAGTTCAGTCGCTCAGTAGTGTCCGACTTTTTGCGACCCCATGGACTTCAGCACACCAGGTTTACCTGTCTATCACCAACTCCCAGAGCCTACTGAAACTCATGTCCATTGTTTAGGTGAGGCCATTCAACCATCTAATGCTCTATTGTCTCCTTATCCTCCAGCCTTCAATCTTTCCCAGAATTAGGGTCTTTTCCAATGAGTTTGTTCTTCACATCAACGTATTGAAGTTTCAGCTCCAGCATCAGTCCCTCTAGTGAATATTCAGGACTGATTTCCTTTATGATTGACAGGCTGGNTTATCCTCCAGCCTTCAATCTTTCCCAGAATTAGGGTCTTTTCCAATGAGTTTGTTCTTCACATCAACGTATTGAAGTTTCAGCTCCAGCATCAGTCCCTCTAGTGAATATTCAGGACTGATTTCCTTTATGATTGACAGGCTGGATCTCCTTGCAATCCAAGGGATTCTCAAGAGTCTTCTCCAACACCACAGTTCAAAAGCATCAATTCTTCGGCGCTCAGCTATCTTTACAGTCCAACTCTCACATTCATACATGACTGCTGGAAAAACAATAGCTTTGACTAGACAGACCATTTTTGGTAAAGTAATTTCTTTTGTTTATTATGCTGTCTAGGTGACCTATAAGATATAATCAAACTCTGAAATGATACTCCCTTCCCCTGAGAGAATTTTAACATCTAATTGCCTCAAAACACAGAGAAACTCACTGATACTTTCAGAAAACCATCCTGGTCTGACCCTTACCTACCTGTTATATGTCATGCCAACCGAAGCCTAATTTCTTTACATAAATGCTTCATGGTATGTGTCATCTGAGTTTTGGTTTTCTTGTCTACTTGTCTAAAATGAGTAATTCATTCCTTCAAAAATATATATTGGAGAGCATTTATGTGCTGGGCACACAGTTCAGTTCAGTCACTCAGTCATGTCTGACTCATTGTGACCCCATGAATTGCAGCACGCCAGGCCTCCTTGTCCATCACCAACTCCCGGAGTTCACTCAGACTCACGTCCATCGAGTCCGTGATGCCATCCAGCCATCTCATTCTCGGTCGTCCCCTTCTCCTCCTGCCCCCAATCCCTCCCAGCGTCAGAGTCTTNATCTGTGATTATTTACATAATCTACGATTTACTACAGTGTCTGAATTATTGGAAAGCATAGAAGCATGAATAAGGAGGATTTCCATCCATCATTATCAAACAGAAGGATGTATAAAAGCCAAACCAAAAGGAAACCGTTGCCCACATTCTTATCTTGCTTTATTTTTTCAGTTTACATTGTTCAATGATTTTTTTCCAGTAGCTGTAAAAATTGGGCATCAATCAGCAAATTAAAGAATATTTGTATTGAAGACATACTATGTTCCAGCTATTGTTCTAGGCTAATCATATTTAAATAGCACCTAATTTTCACAGAGTTTATATTTATTTAGTAAGATATTCAAAATGTTCTAATAAAACAAGTACAGTGTTATAGGAATCCATAGTAAGAACACTTGACTCCAATTTTGAAACTGCAAGAGTCTTTGCAAGTTTCCTAAAAATTGTGAATTTTTTTTCCAGAAGCTTCAACAGCCTGAAAAAATAATGCTGAGGTTGCTAAGTTGGACACTAAATCTTCTCTACATGTATCAGTTCAGTTCAGTTGAGTCACTCAGTCATGTCTGACTCTTTGTGACCCCATGGACTGCAGCACAACCAGGCTTCCCTGTCCATCACCAACTCCTGGAATTGCTCAAACTCATGTCCATTGAGTCAGTGATGCCATCCATCCTTCTCATCCTCTGTAGTCCCTTTCTCCTCCTGCCTTCAGTCTTTCCCAGCATCATGGTCTTTTCCAATGAGTCAATTCTCCTCAGGTGACCAAACAATAAAAGATTTAACTTCAGCATCAATCCTTCCAATGAATATTCAGACTGATTTCCTATATGATTGACTGGCTTGGTCTCCTTGCAGTCCAATGAACTCTCAAGCATCATCTCCAATACCACAGTTCAAAAGCATCAATTCTTTGGCCTTCAGTTTTTTAATGGTCCAACTCTCACATCCATACATGATGACTGGAAAAACTATAGCTTTGACTAGATGGACCTTTGTCAGTAAAGTAATAACCCTGCTTTTTAATACTCTGTCTAGGCTGGTCATAGCTTAAATATTATTAATGCCTATTGTAAATAATAATTTATTACTTAAGGTGATTTTTGATAGAAAAAATTTTGAAGATGTATTTTCTATTTTTGGATTAATATCTAGTTGGATAGAGATACTTAAGTACATAGAGCATATGTGTTGGATCAGTTCAGTTCAATTCAGTCACTCAGTCATGCCTGAACTTTGCAACCCCAAGAATCGCAGCACGCCAGACTTCCCTGTCCATCATCAACTCCAAGAGTTCACTCAAACTCATATTCATTGAGTCGGTGATGCCATCCAGGCATCTCATCCTCTGTCATCCCCTTCTGCTTCCCTGCCAAATCCCTCCCAGCATCAGGGACTTTTCCAATGAGTCAACATTTCGCATGAGGTGGCCAAAGCATTGCAGTTTCAGCTTCAGCATCAGTCCTTCCAATGTACACCCAGGAGTGATCTCCTTCAGAATGGACTGGTTGGATCTCCTTGCAGTCCAAGGGACTCTCGAGAGTCTTCTCCAACTTCACAGTTCAAAAGCATCAATTCTTCAGTGCTCAGCTTTCTTCACAGTCCAACTCTCACATCCACACATGACCACAGGAAAAACCATAGCCTTGACTAGATGGACCTTTGTTGGCAAGGTAATATCTCTGCTTTTGAATATGCTATCTAGGTTGGTCATAACTTTCCTTCCAAAGAGTAAGCGTCTTTTAATTTCATGGCTGCAGTCACCATCTGCAGTGATTTTGGAGCCCCTCAAAATAAAGCCTGACACTGTTTCTACTATTTCCCCATCTATTTCCTATGAAATGATGGGACCAGATGCTTTGATCTTCATTTTCTGAAAGTTGAACTTTAAGCCAACTTTTTCCCTCTCCTCTTTCACCTTTATCAAGAGGCTTTACAGTTCCTCCTCATTTTCTGCCATAAGGGTGGTGTCATCTAAATATCTGAGGTTATTGATATATATCCCGGCAATCTTGATTCCAGCTTGTGTTTCTTCCAGCCCAGGGCTTCCCATGATATACTCAGCATATAAGTTAAATAAACAGGGTGACAATCTACAGCCTTGATGTACTCCTTTTCCTATTTGGAACCAGTCTATTGTCCATGTCCAGTTCTAATTGTTGCTTGATGACCTGCATATAGGTTTCTCAAGAGGCAGGTCAGGTGATCTGCTAGTCCCATCTCTTTTTCCACAGTTTATTGGAATTTTCCACAATTTATTGTGATCCACACAGTCAAAGGCTTTGGCATAGTCAATAAAGCAGAAGTAGATGTTTTTCTGGAACTCTCTTGCTTTTTTCATGATCCAGCAGATGTTGGCAATTTGATCTCTGGTTCCTCTGCCTTTTCTAAAACCAACTTGAACATCTGGAAGTTCATGGTTCATGTATTTCTGAAGCCTGGCTAGGAGAATTTTGAGCATTACGTTACTAGTGTGTGAGAAGAGTGCAATTGTGTGGTAGTCTGAGCATTCTTTGGGATTGCCTCTCTTTGGTATTGGAATGGAAACTGACATTTTCCAATCCTGTGGCCACTGTTGAGTTTTCCAGTTTTGCTGGCATATTTAGTGCAGCACTTTCACAGCATGATCTTTCAGGATTTGAAATAGCTCAACTGGAATTCCATCACCTCCACTAGCTTTGTTCATAGTGATGTTTTCTAAGGCCCACTTGACTTCACATTCCAGGATATTTGGCTCTAGGTGAGTGATCACACCATTGTTATTATCTTGGTAGTGAAGATCTTTTTTGTACAGTTCTTCTGTATATTTTTGCCACCTCTTCCTAATATCTTCTGCTTCTGTTAGGTCCATATCATTTCTGTCCTTATCGAGCCCATCTTTGCATGAAGTGTTCCCTTGGTATCTCTAATTTTCTTAAAGATATCTTTAGTCTTTCCCATTCTGTTGTTTTCCTCTATTTCTTTGCATTGCTCACTGAGGAATGCTTTCTTATCTCTCCTTGCTATCTTTTGAACTCTGCATTCAGACGCTTATATCTTTCCTTTTCTCCTTTGCTTTTCACTTCTCTTCTTTTCACAGCTATTTATAAGGCCTCCTCAGACCGCCATTTTGCTTTTTGCATTTCTTTTCCATGAGGATGGTCTTGATCCTGTCTCCTGTACAATGTCACGAACCTCTGTCCATAGTTCATAAGGCACTCGTGTATCAGATCTAGTCCCTTAAATCTATTTCTCCCTTCCACTGTGAGGGATTTAATTTAGTTCATTGTGAAAGAGATGGGAATGCTAGACCACCTGACCTGCCTCTTGAGAAATCTGTATGCAGGTCAGGAAGCAACAGTTAGAACTGGACATGGAACAACAGATTGGTTCCAAATGGGAAAAGGAGTACGTCAAGGCTGTATATTGTCACCCTGCTTATTTAACTTATATGCAGAGTACATCATGAGAAACTCTGGGCTGAAAGAAGCAAAAGCTGGAATAAAGATTGCTGAGAGAAATATCAATAACCTTTGATATGCAAATGACACCACCTTTATTGCAGAAAGTGAAGAGGAAATTAAAAAAACCTCTTGCTAAAAGTGTAAGTGGAGAGCCAAAAGTTGGCTTAAAGCCAAACATTCAGAAAATGAAGGTCAAGACATCTGGTCCCATCACTTCTGGGAAATAGATGGGGAAACAGTGGAAACAGTGTCAAATTTTATTTTTAGGGCTTCAAAATCACTGCAAATGGTGACTGCAGCCATAAAATTAAAAGATGCTTACTCTGTGGAAGAAAAGTTATTACCAACCTAGATAGCATATTGAAAAGCAGAGACATTACTTTGCCAACAATGGTTCATCTAGTAAAGGCTATGGTTTTTTTTTTATGTATGGATGTGAGAGTTGGACTGTGAAGAAAGCTGAGCACTGAAGAATTGATGCTTTTGAGCTGTGGTATTGGAGACGACTCTTGAGAGTCCCTTGGACTGCAAGGAGATCCAACCAGTCCATCCAAAGGAGTTCAGCCCTGGGATTTCTTTGAAAGGAATGATGCTGAAGCTGAAACTCCAATACTTTGACCACCTCATGCAAAGAGTTGACTCATGGAAAAGACCCTGATGCTGGGAGGGATTGGGGGCAGGAGGAGAAGGGGGTGACAGAGGATGAGATGACTGGATGGCATTACTGACTCGATGGATATGAGTTTGAGTGAACTCTGAGAGTTGGTGATGCACAGGGAGGCCTGGTGTGCTGCGATTCATGAGGTCACAAAGAGTCAGATACGACTGAACGAATGAACTGAACTGAACTGAACTCAACTCAACTGAATGGTCCAGTGGTTTTCCCACTTTCTTCAATTTCATTATGAATTTGGCGATAAGGAATTCATGATCTGAGCCGCATTCAGCTCCCGTTTTTGCTGACTGTATAGAGCTTCTCCATCTTTGGCTGCAAAGAATATAATCAGTCTGATTTCAGTATTGACCATCTGATGATGTCCATGTGTAGAGTCTTCTCTTGTGTTGCTGGAAGAGGGTGTTTGCTATCACCAGTGCATTCTCTTGGCAAAACTCTATTTCCCCTTGCTCTGCTTCATTCCATACTCCTAGGCCAAATTTTCCTGTTACCCCAAGTATTTCTTGAATTCCTACTTTTGCATTCCAGTCCCCTATAATGAAAAGGACATCTTTTTTGGGTGTTAGCTCTAAAAGGTCTTGTAGGTCTTCATAGAACCGTTCAGCTTCACCTTCTTCAGTTTTACTGGTTGGGGCATAGGCTTGGATTACTGTGATATTGAATGGTTTGCCTTGGAAATGAACAAAGATCATTCTGTCATTTTTTAGATTGTATCCAAGACTGCTTTTCTGACTCTTTTGTTGACTATGAGGGCTACTCCATTTCTTCTAAGGGATTCCTGCCCACAGTAGTAGATATAATGGTCCAAGGTCAGGGGCAGTGGCCGAGATGAGCTACCACACCCCAGTGGCTGAGAGGAGCTGCCACATGCCTAAAGTCAGGGGCAGCAGCCGAGTGGAGCAACCCCGCATCTCAAGGAGCAGTGGCTGCATGGGAGCAGGAGGGCTCAGAGGAGCTACTCCATGTTCAAGGTCAGCAGAAGGGACTGTGAGGAGATAGCTCTCATCCAAGGTGAGGAGATACCCCTCATCCAACATAAGGAGCAGTGGCTGCGCTTTACTGGAGCAGTCGTGAAGTGATAACCCCACGTCCAAGGTAAGAGAAATCCAAGTAAGATGGTAGGTGTTGTGAGAAGGCATCAGAGGGCAGACACACTGAAACCATAGTCACAGAAAACTAGCCAATCTGATCACATGGACCATAGCCTTGTGTAACTCAATGAAACTAAGCCATGCCATGTGGGGCTACCCAAGGCAGGAGGGCCATGGTGGAGAGGTCTGACAGAATGTGGTCCATTGGAGAAGGGAATGACAAACCACTTCAGTATTTTTGCATTCAGAACCCCATGAACAGTATGAAAATACAGAAAGGCAGGACACTGAAAGATCAGCTCCCCAGGTTGGTAGGTGCCTAACATGCTACTGGAGATCACTGGAGAAATAACTCCAGAAAGAATGAAAGGGTGGAACCAAAGAAAAAACAACACTTAGTTGTGGATGGGACTGGTGATAGAAGCAAGGTTCAATGCTGTAAAGAGCAATATTGCATAGGAACGTGGAATGTTAGGTCCATGAATCAAGGCAAAGTGAAAGTTGTCAAACAGGAGATGGCAAGAGTGAACATTGACATTCTAGGAATCAGCGAACTAAAATGGACTGGAATGGGCGAATTTAACTCAGATATGATTGTTAGGAGAGTAGTAAAGAGAAGGAGTATGGTCATGATATCAGTTTTAAAAATGATATTGTTCAAGCATAAACAAATAAAAATACTTTCACACATATTTAAAACATTTATTGTAGATACTGACATGAATTTTTATTTTAGTTTTAACTTTAATATACTTTTAAATTAAAATGTGTATATATATAAAATTAAAATTTGCATTATATATCCTTTTGCTTCACTCAAAAATCATAAAGGGAAAATATTTTGATTCAAATTTGACAATTGATAGATTATATGACTTGTTCAAGATCATATGACTGATAGAATGATGCTTCTAGATGTAAACCCAGATCTTCTGACTTAAAGGCTATTTCCATTCTCATAAAATGAAAATATAAAATTCAGAGAGTACATAAATAACTAAAAGATTTGTGTGGAATAAGTAAATATTAACACTGGTTGTAAAAACAGGAAGATACTATCAAGTTAGAGATGGAAATGTTTTATCTATTTTGTATTCATTTACAAGGGTACTCATAATTAATGCCCTTTATGTAATGGAAATGCTAGCTCATAAAATGTTAGATTAGAAGTAGTTATACATTTTCAAGTACAGTTGTACCCAGTTCAGGAATTATTTGCAACTGACTTGCTTGTTCCCAACTCATTTGTAAAGTGAAGACTCCAAAAAACTAATGTATTCACTTTGAGTGTAAAGTGTATCATTCTATATAATAACAATTTTATTATTTTAGTCCATTATTAAATTTTGCTTAAGTTGACATTTTCTTTCTTTTACTCTTCTTATAAAAACAGCTGATTTTCAATGTAACAGTAAATGAACAGAGCTTTACACCAAAAGACACAGCCTAGCTCAAAAGAGTTTTGTCGTATTGTGTGTCCATTTAAAGAAAAATTGAAACAAAAGTGTAACCTTGATTCCAAGGCATAGCCAAAGGCTAAGAAAAGAAAAGTTCAGTGAATGACTCTTATTAATCTAGCTCTAAAATGTATGAATAATATGTTACAACCCCTCTGACATATGATGAGGTTTGCAGCAAGTTTGGCATAATGGTTTCACTTAATAAATACCTGATTAGCATTGTTTAACAGGTTTGGAGTGCATGAAAACAGTCAAATAGCAACATTCTGTCTAGTTAATTCCTCATTAGCAGACTCACAGTCACTGAATTTGACAGATTGTATACCAGTCTTGACACAAGGTGACCTCTTGCCTGGACCTGTTCATCACCTTCAGTCTGTCATAAATGAAGTTGGTATAAATGTCAGAGTGAATATGACATCACCAGAGACTTCATCTGATGCCTGGAAGGTTGTTATTTTCTCAATATTATTATTAGAGACATAGTAAAACTATATGTGGTTATACAAACAAAATGAGAGTGATAAACCAGAAGAAATTTTATGTATATGAGATCCCTTGTTTAATGCATTATTGTAATAAGATATGTGACACATCAATAAATTTCAGCAATGTTATTATTTCAGCTTCCTGATTTCAAGTAATCTTTATTATTTTTCTCAAGAATGTGTAAGTGACAACCAAAAAGGGCAATCTGAATAGATTTTGAAGGATTAATAGTGAAGTTTAACTAATTTATTAACAATCATCTCTCTGTTTAATACATCCATATTGATGCCCTTCCTTCATGGTTCACTTTTTTAAATGAAGAAACACCAAATGCGAAGATAAAATTGAAGAATTGAATTGAACATTATAAATATGAAGTAAGCTTTGAGGAACATATTTTGTGAGAAAAATCTTTGACCATTTTAACATTGACCATTTGTAAATTCAGCATTTCCAGAAGAAAAAGCTCCAAATTTCATTAAAATATTCATATACCAATTTCACCAGCTTTGTTAAATTATTTCTACCAAAGAGCCCTTTTCAATCATTCAAAATCAATTATATGATTGCACAACATTTATATTCTTATCTATGACAAGAGGAAATTGAAGCGGTTTCAATTTATCTGAACAAAGATGATTATGCAATATGCTATTATAAACAAAACAAAATAGAATGTATTCTTGCTTTTTCCCATTCTTTTGCAAATTTTTCACGAAGGTCTTTCAAAATATTATTTCTAAAACTAATGATCTGAAACAAATAAACAATTTTGAAATCAACAGGTAGATATTACAAGGGAAAAATAACAATCACTTGAAAAAGCCTAACTTTTGTTCTTGGAAAGTTTTAAAGGAAGTCTGTTATCCATTGAACTGGAAGACTTTTTTAATATCAAGAAAAATAATTAAAAATACACCTTATCTTTAGAAATAATATTTAAATTATAGGCACAACCAAGACAAATTTAAAATCATCTTAAAGAAGTTATTAATTATATTTACATAAAGTAACTTCTCTAGCCATTCTTAAATTTTACAATTTGGAACAATATTTTAAATGGATATAGTAGCTACAATTAATTAATCATAATAATATGTATGCATTGTTTAAATGGATCATGTTTTCAGACATTCCTGCAGCTACAATATAGCAAGTGGGATTCTAGACTCAGCTCTTTGTTACTCTGTGTGGAGAGCACACCTGGACATTTGATACTTTACACACTGCCTCTAAGTGTTCTTCATAGCTCATTCTATGTTATACATTTTTTCTCTTTATTCAGTGTATTTTTTTGTTTAAATGATAGTCTGTCTCTAATTTCTTCCTTGCTGGACTTATCCATCTATGAGAAATGTAGAGTTATTTTCTTGGTTTTATATGTTTTTATCTCATTTATAATTTATAAAGATCTTCCATTGAATCAACATCTTTCACTGTCATCATTAATTTGGTATAGTCCATTTTCCTTTTGCCCCCAAACTAATTGCAAGTGATTCAATATACTTGTGCACAATTTTCTTAATAATCTATGATATATCACTTCAGGGGCAGCCGATCTATAAGTGCTCATTTTTTCAACTACAATATCCCCTTATCTGCCTTTGTCAAATGCCATTCTGGAATGCTTTCCATTATTGTCTAATTGTTCAAATGTATTTTATTCATTTTTATTGTCAAATGTTTACCTGAGGCAAGGAGTTATAATGATATGAGGCAATTTAGATTCATTAATAATTTTATGTGCCAGCTATTATTTTTTGTTGTCATTTTAGTAATTATTTCCTAAAAATAAACAAAAACTATAAAAATATTTCAACTTTTTACACATTTCTCCAGATCCTTGTGAAATTGAATAAAAATAAGCACATTGTCTTTATTCACTCCTCATGAGAAATGAACATATTACAAACAGGACTTCAAGAATCCTAACTCGTTGCTCTGATGGTAGTTATAAGCTTAGGGAAATGTAGCAAGCAAATTGTTTTATTTGTATTAAATATATTTTCTTACCTATTACTGCTATTTTCTTATTTTTAAACATTGTAGTCATTGCCACTTATCTTCATTTACTTTAGAACTTGAGTGAGAATATTTAAGAAAAAAACACAAACATTTGTGGTAAAATTGCTCTTTGCTTTCCTTTATTCTGTGGAACAAACTTAAGAGGCTACAGCCAGGCATAGAGAAAATAACCAGTCTTGTTCTCCACCTTTATATATGCTTAGAGATTATTATTTTTATTTCACAATTTTAAAGTTAGTCACTCTTTGTCCTGGAATGATAATAAAATTCAATCTTGCTTTAGACTATAGCTTTTTTTCCTTATTTATTCCACTCATCATTTGACTCTGGTGTGCTTGGTGTACCTGACCAATATCTCTTATGCTGATCAAATCTGGGTGGAATCAATCATCTCAGTACATCTTAGTCTCCCTCTTTCCCTTCAGTCTACCATCTCTCTCATATCACTTTCTCTAATTTCATCCTCTCTCTTCTCTCCTCTCTCTCTTCGTGTTTGTTTTCTCTTTCCTGTAAAATTAGAAATCACACTGTGCAATTATTTGATTCTGCTCTCAGCTCATTGTTAGGTCTGAGTATAAACTAAAATGCATATGGTTGCTTTTTGCACTAAACAACACTCTACTTAAAACACACACTTTACCTTATTAGCTTATTTTTAGTGGTATTATTTAGCTACACAGAGCCATAAAACATTTAAATGTGGTCTATATCTCCTGAATTGATGGACTAAATATTCATTGGATTTTTGTTTGCTAGGAACTTGTGTAGGACTTCAGTAGTTGCCTCAGGAAAGTTTTACAAAACATTTGTGAAAATTGGATGACTCAGGTGTTTTAAAAGTGCTAAATTGTTCAAGACTTTTTGGCAGAGTACTGTGTGGAAACTTCTTTAAAGACAGTTAAGCCATTTCTGAATCTTGCACTAGTCAGTACAGACAGAGCCATTTATGGCAGGATGTGTATGAACATGGTGAGCGTTATGAAATATTACTCATTTCTAATTCATTACAAAAATACTTTTCTAAACTTGCACATGTGATGGATGGCAAGAAACGAGGTATTCCCATCTAATTATAAGGGTTTTTCTTTGTGCTAAAATGGACTCTATCTATCAGTGCAATCAATTCATGCATTTTTCTTGTGTCTGTCACTGTAGTACCTAAGCACTTAGCAAAGATATTAAATTAACCAAAAAGTGTGGAGTGGGATGTTTTCCTTGTCTTTACTACATTTATCTAAGCCAACCTAAAGCTAAGCAGACTGTGACTAATATTGGAAGTCTTATTCTTATCGCAGACAGAGTTGTTCTCATTCTTGTTATTATTAATTGGTTGAATGCCAGCAATACATTCAGCACAGGGCATAATTGCACAATATGTTCTTTCTCTTGCAACCTAGAAAAGGATCAACCGTTTCCATCCACTAACATTGGTGCCAGAGTGATGAATGCCTCTTCATAACCCCGTTTCCTCTCCTGCCTCCCTTCCTTTATTTACTTCCCTCACCAGCTTTATTTCTATAAGATACACATTACTAGTTTTTTCTTAATTTTAGAAAAGGTTTCTAGAAATGAAAGCATAGCTATTGCCTTATGATTGTCAAATGTTGAACTATAAAAAGGCAAATATGTTTATTTATATTTATTTCTCTGAGGATCATAATGAATATATGCTGACAGCTTCGACTAATAATTCTGAAAAGCATTAATGTATAGATATATATGCCTAACTCATTATATAATAATAAAATTATTATTGCAGGATGCAGGATGCTTGGGGCTGGTGCACGGGGATGATCCAGAGAGACGCTGTGGGGTGGGAGGTGGGAGGGGGATTCAGGATTGGAAGTTCGTGTACACCTGTGGTGGATTCATGTCGATATATAGCAAAGCCAATAGAGTCTTGTAAAGTAAAATAAAGTAAAAATAATAATAATAAATAAATAAAATAAAATTACATATACTACACATTATAGGAATAAATTATGTTTTTAATTACCAATTTGACCTCCTCTTAATCAATTACATCTACAACAATTCTATTCCCCAATAGGGTCACATTCTTAGGTATTGAGGATGGAAACGTCAATATATATTTTGAGGGGTACATATGGGGTACCCCATAACAAATAGTTTGTTCCCTTTTACTGTTAAGTAGTATTCCACTGGGGAGAAGGCAATGGCACCCCCCTCCAGTACTCTTGCCTGGATAATCCCATGGATGGAGGAGCCTGGTAGGCTGCAGTCCATGGGGTCACTAAGAGTCGGACAAGACTGAGCGATTTCACTTTCACTTTTCACTTTCATGCAGTGGAGAAGGAAATGGCAACCCACTGCAGTGTTCTTGCCTGGAGAATCCCAGGACGGGGGACCTGGTGGGCTGCCGTCTATGGGGTCACACAGAGTCAGACACGACTGAAGCGACTTAGCAGCAGNATGGGCATGCGTCTGAGTGAACTCCGGGAGTTGGTGATGAACAGGGAGGCCTGGCGTGCTGCGATTCATGGAGTCACAATGAGTCGGACACATCTGAGCGACTGAACTGAACTGAACTGATTCTTTGTCACAGATCATTCTTATGATTACTAACCAATGTTTGCTCAATTTTCTAGGTGAAAAAGACAACATATCTTTGAGGAAATGAATTCAAAGTAACTTAGCCATTAACAGCAAACAGATCCAAGTCCAAGATATCCATAAATCCTCCTTCTTTAAACATTCATAAACTAAAAGACAAGTTATTTGCCTCCAATTTCCTCCAAATATGGCCTTCCCTTGTGGCTCAGCTGGTAAAGAATTTGCCTGCAGTTTGGGAGACCTGGGTTCAAATCCCTGGGTTGGGAAGATCTAGAGAAGGAAAAGGTTACCCACTCTAGTATCCTATCCTGGAGACTTCCATGGACAGCCCATGGAGTCTCAAAGAGTTGGACACAACTGAGCAACCTTCATGTTCATGTTTTTCCCCCCAAATATAGAATAGAGGAACAGATTTTGGGAAAGCACACATTCATACACATACTAAAACCATAGTCAATTTAGAAAAAATAAAAAATAAGAGAGGTAAAACCATTACTGTTCCACATTGGCCTTCTCTGGTGGCTCAGTCAGTAAAGAATCTTCCTGCAATGCAGCAGGCCTGGGTTCGATCCCTGGGTTGGGAAGATCCTCTGGAAATGGGAATGACTACCCACTTCAGTATTCTTGCCTGGAGAAGTCCATGTACAGAGAAGCCTGGTGGGCTACAGTCCATGGGGTCATAAAGTGTGGGACACTATTGAGTGATTAACATTTTCACTTGTGGCCCTAATAGAATCCTGTTGGGCAGGCATTGTGAAGACCCTCTTCCCTTTTCTGGAGAAAATTCATATATTATATGCAGATTCTGCATCTAGAATAAACTTTTTTTTTCCAGTTTTTCTCTGTTGTTTCTTAGTTCACCTTCTGGGAAGTCCTATTTCATTTTGATGGCCTATCTTTGATGGCCACATCTCAAGCAAGCGTGGGACAATGCTCTTCTTTTTAAAATAATTAATTAATTTTTGGCCACACTGGATCTTTGTTGCTGCACACTCTCTCTAGCTGTAGCAAGTGGGACAGTCACGGAGGTAGGGGTACTCTCTAGCTGCAGTGCACAGGCTTCTCATTGTGGTGGCTTCTCTTGGTGCAGAGTACAGGTTCGAGAGTGCAGGGCTCAGTAGTTGTGGTGCACTTGCTTACACGCCCGAAGGCATGTGGAAACCTCCCAGACCAGGAGTCGAACCTGTGTCCCCTGCATTGATGGGTTGATTCTTAACCACTGAACCATTAGGGAAATCCCTGAGAGTATATTCTCAAGGACCTTCCAGTTTGTATAATTTTCTTTCTTCTAAGGAGAGTTTGGGAATCCAAGATTTGATTTACCTACACAGGCTTTCTCAGGGCATAATCAAGGAAATAAACAGTATTTAGAATGTTTTTGACTAATATGCTTTGAGGAAGTTCTAAGATAAGTAAAGGAATCCAATTTTTTTAAAGTTTAATCTACTTGTTAAATATTTTTTTATTTCTTTGCTTCTTTTGTCTCATCTCATTTTCTTGAAGCTTGGTAGCAATAGGCTTTAGTGGGACGTAACCAACTCAGTTGTCAGTAACATATGACAGATCTAGCCAATAGAATGTGAGAAAATATGCCCATTTCAGGATTGGGCCACCAAATATTTCCCTATGTACTTACCCGTGCTCAGACCCCTTTTTAGTTGGCTACAATAGAGATTGACAAGATAAAAGTAAAACACAGATGTTGAAGATAGTATAATATTTACCTTTCTAAATTCCTGATTGATGACAAGAAGGAGACTGTCCCTCATCTGCTACAAATGGACAAATTAGTCTGCACCATGTAGTGTAGCTATGTCCCTGGCAGAATTTGAGGTTAGTTTCAGACATAACCACTTCTTTGTGAGTTAAGTGATATACTAAATTGCTAACCCACCTACCAATAGCTTTTTCTATGATAATTCTGTGAATTATAAAATAAATACATAAAAGCAAAGTACTATATTGCATTCAGTAGTTTATAGAACTATACAAAAATTGTTAGTCTCATTTCAAAAGTATTGTATAAAAGTGGTGGCAAGCTCAGTCACCTTCATCAGCACATTATAAAATACCAGTAACAGTGATTCAGTGGTAGTTTGAAGTATCTTCTCCTAAACCTACAGCTTAGGTTTTATTACTCACTGAAATAATTACAACTTACTGAAATAATGTGTATTGGCTTTATGTTCAAGTATCATTATCAACTTTTGAACATATCTATATTTACTTAGGAAGGAATCTCTTCCCTCTCAAATACCTTAGGTGGTATAAGCTAAGGACATTATTTTTTAGTATAATGTCCTTTTATTGCAGTGAGAACATTGCCTACAATTTTAGCTCAGTTGAATAGATTGCAGTTTCAATTCAGATGTTAAGGGAAAGCATTCATTATAGCAATGAACTCCCATTCTGTTGGTATAAAGGAGACTGCTGGCAAATTATACATTTTGCTCCAATAAAAATAATTCTGAAAAATTCTAGTCTGGTAGAAAGAATCATTCAGCTGCAGCTGATATAAAATGGGCCTTTTTTAAAGTGCCATTTTTCTGCTTAAAAAAATCAATAGTCTTTATTTTATACAATAAGCATAACCTGCTGCCATTTCCCAGATCAATAAAATCTCTTCCTTTTTGATAATCAGGTGCCTTGGAGACAATGTAGGTATTTGAATATTAATTATGCTGGTGGATTCTAAGTCTTTATTAACTCTTAAGTCAGCCATGTGTGTCTTAATTTGAACCATTTTAATTTTGATAGAAATTATGTAGAAAAAGTGTTATAAAAGTTAAATATTTACCATGTTCACTCTATTCAAATATTTTTTTTCTCTGAAATCAGCACAAAGCTATTTTATAAGAGAATGGACTAAAAAAAAATTCTCTTACTTCAAAGAAGATACTCTTTCTAAGGCATCAAATCTATTTTTATTGAAAATATATTATCTTGAAGAAATCACCCCTGGTCTAGAAATATTTTATTGAGCTCTCATCCTCAAGTTCAGAACCTGTCAGCAAATGATCAGCAGGAAGTAAATTGATGGAGACACAGTTATTAGCATTATCACTAATAAATCTAAAGTTGGATGGCATTTTTTATGTGGATAAAAATATCTCTTCATACTATTTTTTGGTCCCAAGTAATATTTTTTAATCAAATTTGTGAACAGTGTCTACATTTTAATGTAAATTTCATGTTGTAAAGAACCAAAATATGGTACCAAGATTTTCAACTGAAGAGCTTTTGGAAATGTGGGAATGGGACATTTGATGCTGTATATTTACTGAAGAATGTTATTGTTATTTGAGATTTAGGAATGATAACTGTCCTCCAATGCATAGGTCAGTTCCACATGTAAATAGGACACCCATTGAGAAACAGTCCATGCTCAGTTTTGAAGTACTCACTGTTTCAGACCAGTGAAAGGAAGCCCTTCATTAGTCTCCCCACTCAAAGGCAGAGTACAAAGGAGGATGCTGTGAGTCCTTTAAGAAGTGGGATGGACAGGAGTGAAACTGAGTGTATCTGCCTGTGCCACCGAATTTACCAGCCAGGTCACTCATGAATATATGACTATATGCTGTGTTCTTTCTTCTGTGGATAGTTGGGAGTTGGCTGTCCATCTCTATTTTTCTCTCTTCATTCTTCATTAATTTTACTTGCTCTTTTACTTGCTCCCTCTTTCTCTCACCTTTCTTTTCTTTCCATATCAGTGATAGCAAATGAATTGTTCTTATGAAGATTTGCAAAATAAGTAAGCAACCTTAAATTTCTTAGTGTTGATTTCAGCTATGATTGACATTCATTGCTTTAGCAAGGACTGCTGTCTAGCTAATCAGTATTTATCAATGATCTAGCTGATACGTATTTTGGATGCCATTGCATTCAAAAATCATGATTTAAAATCTATCATTGACAGACATAGAGAAAAAAAATTCAATACTGGAAGGAAAAGAGAAAACTTATTGAATATCTTTAATGTCTTAATGTTAATTCTGCCATGTGAAAATAGGAATCAATTTTAAGTTGCATAATGCATTTAGGTGGGTCACAAAAATGTCTTAAAGGCAAATGTGAGTATCAAATAAATGTTAATTGAATATAGGGTATCATTGCCATGTAATAATCATGTGGAAATAAGGGAAAGTATATTATTAACAGGAATATTTGGATAACTTAAACTGTACTATATTTCATTTTTTTGTTATAAGTTAGATTGTGAACAGTTGATGTACCTACTAAAAATACATATTCTATATTTAGTATTGCAATTGTTTGTTTATCATTTTCAAAACTCACCAGAGCAAAGGTTGTCAAGCATATGATCAGAAAGTTCCTTTCAATATTACTCCCTGGATGGAAACCACCAGGATTTGCCTAACCAGATATTATCACCCTCTCATTCATGTTAAGAAGAATAAGAATAACCATCACTGAACTTCCGCATAGGTATTCTATTATCCTCCAATTGCTTCCCAAGTGACTCAGTGGTTAAGAATCTGCCTGCCAATGCAGGAGATGCAGGTTCAGTCCCTGGGTGGGGCAGATCCCCTGGAGTAGGAAATGGCAGCCCACTCCAGTATTCTTGCCTGGAAAATCCAATGGACAGCGGAGCCTGGCAGGCTGCAGCCCATAGGGTCACAGAAAGTCAGATATGACTTAGGGATTAAGCACACATCCAAGAAATTAAAATAATTCTTTCTTTAGAAACCCTAATAAATCCCCCTTAGAGAATCAATAGAGAGAATAGTAAGCAAACTTTTAGAGCATTGCAAAAATTTGAATCTTCTTAATGTTTCTATCTTTATAAATATATTAATAGATGTATGCATAGGATTTCATTTAATCTGTGGCACATTTGGAGGCTGAAATTATCACTTCCATTTACAGAGAAGAATCTGAGAATCATAGTGTTTAAATTAGTTTCCCATTATCAAGAAAATAATCAATGTTGAGGCTAGAAATAAAACCCAAGCTTGTTGTATTTCAAAGTTGCATTTCTTAGCTGTTTTCTACTGAAAAATCGCCTATAACCTAAAACTAAAGTGAATTTGGTTAATGTTTATTAGGGAGATATAGACGTGGAAAGGTAAAGTTAATTTTCTGAAATATGTTTTTGATCTGGTGGGAAATAGGACAAGGCACAGCAGCAGCAATAGCTTGAAAAAACTACTCATATCAATTTGAAATGTAACCTCCTTTCCATCTCCACTCTGTCTGCTTACAGGTGAAACAAGATTTCTTTTAAGTTATAATCTATATATTTTATTATAGATTAGAGTGAAGACAGTATTTCTGTTTTTCACTTAATTTAGGCATTTATATCTGTTGACTATAAGAGCTAAATATCATTTTGTGTTAATTTATGCTAATGGTAAGCCATATAATTCACCTGTGATGAAATTAGTATGATTGGCATTTTGTGTTTTGTTTTGGGGGGTTTTTTGCTTGTTTTTTCTTTTGCTTAAGTCTGATTTTTTAAAAAAACAGAGACATTATTTGACAACAAAGGTCCGTCTAGTCAAAGCTATGGTTTTTTCAGTAGTCATGTATGGATGTGAGAGTTGGACTTTAAAGAAAACGACTGCTGAACAATTGATGCCTTTGAATTGTGGTGTTGGAGAAGACTCTTGAGAGTCTCTTGGACTGCAAGGAAATCAAACCAGTTCATTCTAAAGGAAAGCAGTCCTGAATATTTACTGGAAGGCCTGATGCTGAAGCTGAAACTCCAATACTATGGTGACCTGAAGCAAAGAACTAACTCCTTGGAAAAGACCCTGATGCTGGGAAAGATTGAAGGCAGGAGGAGAAGGGGACAACTGAGGATGAAATGGTTGGATGGCATCACCGACTTGATGGACATGAGTTGGAGCAAGTTTTGGGAGTTGGTAGTGGGGAAGCCTGGCATGGTGCAGTCCACAGGGTCGCAAAGAGTTGGACACAATTGAGCAACTAAACTTTGTTTGTTTGTTTGTTTTAGCTTGAGTCTGATAAATCAAAATTCTGTTCCTTTTATTCCCTCCACCACCACTCTATTTATTTTGACAGTCAGAAGACATACTCATGTTTGCAATATTATTTGTTAAGCTCACAATTGTTAAGGTGATCTTGGAAAGAAAAGAAAGAAGCATACCAATATAAGTTTAATAAACACATATATGTTTAACAATATGGACATTGACTGCCAGCATACTCCTAATAATGACATAGCAATTTGCTAACATGTGCTCTTGAACATGTGAGATGGAAAAGGAACCAATATGGATTTCTCTTTGGGTCTAGGGAATATATGTTTATTGTTTTGTTTAACTCCTGCAATAATCCTATATAAATAATTTTTCACTTTCTTCATGTGTGGAAACTGAATTAATAGTTAAGTTAGCTCAGTGTCAAAGGTGGAAAGTATTGGATTAAAATTTGAGTGGAATATGTCTAAGACCTTCAGGATTTTTCACTCTATAACATCAATTTTAGCCTTGTTCCCCACTCTTCTCTCCTCCCAGCCTCCATAATTGGGCACCTTCTGAAATGTATATGGGATTCCTAAGTGGCTCAGTGATAAAGAATCTACCTGCCAATGCAGGAGACATGTGTTAGATCCGTGAGTCAGGAAGATTCTCTGGAGAAGGTAATGACAATCCACTCCAGTTCATGCCTCGATAATCCCATGGACAGAGGAGTCTGGCAGACTACAGTTTAAAGGATCACAAAGAGTCAGATATGTGACTGAGTAAACACAAAATTTGTATAGCATATAAATTAAAAGACGCTTGCTTCTTGGAATAAAAGCTATGACAAACCTAGACAGCATATTAAAAAGCACAGACATTATTTTACTGACAAAGGTCCATCTAGTCAAAGTTATGGTTTTTCCAGTAGTCATGTATGATGTGAGAGTTGGACTATAATGAAAGCTGAGCACCAAAGAATTGATGCTTTTGAACTGTGGTGTTGGAGAATACTCTTGAGAGTCCCTTGGACTGCCAGGAAATCAACCCAGTCAATCCCAAAGGAAATCAGTCCTGAATATTTATTGGAAGGGCTGATGCTGAAGCTGAAACTCCAATACTTTGGGCATCTGCTGTGAAGAGCTGACTCCTTGGAAAAGAACCTGATGCTGGGAAAGATTGAAGGCAGGAGAAGAAGGGGTTGACAAAAGATGAGATGTTTGGAGGGCATCACCAACTCAATGGACATGAGTTTGATAAAGCTCTGGGAGTTGGTGATGGACAGGGAGACCTTGCATGCTGCAGTCCATGGGGTTGTAAAGTGTTGGACATGACTGAGAGACTGAACTGATTGGTTAAAACATGGCCTTTGGAACCAGACAGACTTGAGGGTGAATTTCACATGTGCCACTTATTAACTGGGTGACTTTAGGAGAGATTGCTTAACCATTCTGGTTTCCAAATCAGAAAAATTATGGTAGTAATAACTGCCATAGAGGACTGTTATGTGTATCAAGGATTATAAATGTAAATCACTTAGTAGACATAGTCTGTATTTAACAAATTTTATTGAGTACTAACTGGCTATCCTTTTAGGTTGAGTCTCATTTTCTTCATCTATGTAATATACTCTAAACAGTTGCTTCAGTTATCAACCGCACTGATATTAGAACACTGCTAATCTCATCTTTGACTCAACTATCTTTTTCATAATGACTTTGTTACTCATAATTGGAACAGTCTGACCACTCTTCACCCATCCCTTCATGATCCAGTTTTCTAGAAGAAACAGCTTTTTCCAGTCCTTCTTCTGGAGAAATCTAAACACAACAGAAGATAAGCAAAGGAGGACATGTTAGTGAAATAACAATGACCAAAAAGATAGGTGGCAGGGGGGAGGAAACTATGATTTTCAAGCTACTCTGTGGCTTTATCCAACCCAATCATAATAGAAAACTATTGGCTGTAGTATCTCTCTTTTTATTCTTGTCATTTCTCCAAGCTGCTATTACATATTGGTATAGTGAGTTCAATGAAAATCTTTAGCAAGATACTTGATAAACATATTACATTCATATTTTCCAGAGTTATCATCAAAGTGACATAGTTTTCAATGACTCAGACCTCTTCATATTATTTCAGTAATTCATATATTATCGTATTTTGCCAAACCACAAATCAGATTTGAGGAATCATAACTATTTCAGAAAAGCTGTATTTGCTGCCCTTCATTAATCTGCTACTTTTCCTAGATCGATCAGAAGAAATTGCTCTCTGTCTAACTTAATGTGATTTTTTTTTTGCTTGTTTGTTAAATTTTATGGCATGATTTGGTAGGGACAAACCACACATTATATAGTTTAAGTACCTGTCCCTCTTTTGCTAATAACTCTGATGTTGTCCCCTTCACCATTGCTATGCTGGTCTTTATTGCTCAGTGGTATCCCACTCTGTGGGGCCCATAGACTGTAGCCCGCCAGGCTCCTCTGTCCATGGGGATTCTCCAAGCAAGAATACTGGAGTGGGTAGCCATGCCCTCCTCCAGGGGATCTCCCCAACCCAGGGATAGAACTGAGATCTCACACGATGCAGGCAAATTCTTCACCAGCTAAGACACCAGGGAAGCCCATGAATACTGGAGTGGGTATCCTCTCCCGCCTCCAGGGGATCTTCTAGACCCAGGAATAGAATGAATGAGGGTCTCCTGCATTGTAGGCAGATTCTTTACCAGCTGAGCTACCAGGGAAGCCCTGCACCTCACCACATCTGATTGTATTTTTAAGTCAGAAATCTTAGAAACATCGCAACAGCAGACATTTTGCATTTGCAGCTTAGTTGAAGATGATATGACTGTAGTAATGTTTGACTGTTTCAGTTTTTGTTCTTTTTCATGTTATTCGGAAAGTCAGAGGCACATTATGTCTAGACTTTGATTTCTGAGACCTAAGATACATAGAGTCAATGGATATAGATTTCTTCTATCCAAAAAAATATATTTTATCAAGGTTATAAAATAGATGCTTATACTTTGATGCTGTAGATGTGGAACAGGAAGCAAGGTACCAATGTAAAGCATATATTTTGAGGAACATAATACTGAAATAATTTTTAGGCTATTTGACTAATTTGGACAAATGTCTTTTTAATTGTCCAGGGTTTGGTTGTTGTTGCTGTTGTTGTTACTGTTGGTTTGTTTGGGTTGATTGTCTATTTTTACTTTTTCAGGAACCTTAAAACACAGAATTCTTTCAGTATCTTTGCCACCATTTGATATAAATCAATTACATATAACGATTTAGTTTTATGACAGAGTCCTAAGTATTAAATACCTTAATAATAATGAGACAAAGGTGCTCAACATTACCAGTCTCCCTGTTTTTCTAGCACAAGGATTCCCCACATTATAATATGACTAACTCNAACACCACAGTTCAAAAGCATCAATTCTTCAGCACTCAGCTTTCTTTATACTCCAACTCTCACATCAATACATGACTACTTGAAAAATCATACTTTTGATTAGATGGACTTTTGTTGGCAAAGTAATGTCTCTGCTTTGTAATATATTGTCTAGTTTGGTCATAGTTTATCTTCCAAGAAGTAAGCATCTTTTAATTTCATGACTGCAGTCACCATCTGCAGTAATTTTGGACCACACACACACACAAATAAATCTCTCAGTTTCCACTGTTTCCCCATCTATTTGCCATGAAGTGATGGGGCCAGATGCCATGATCTTCATTTTTTGAGTGTTAAGTTTTAAGACAACTTTTCACTCTTCTCTTTAATTTTCAACAAGAGGATCTTTAGTTCTTCTTTGTTTTCTGCTATAAGGGTGGTGTTATCTGTGTATCTGAGGTTATTGATACTTCTCCTGGCAATCTTGATTCCAGCTGTGCTTCATTCAGCCTGGCATTTCACATGGTGTACTCTGCATATAAGTTAAATAAGCACGGTGACAGTATACCGTCTTCACTACTCCTTATACCGTCTTGACTACTCCTTTCCCGATTTGAAACCAGTCTGTTGGTCCATGTACAGTTAACTGTTGCTTCTTGACATACATACAGATTTCTCAGGAGGCAGATAAGGTGATTTGGTATTCCCATCTCTTTAAGAATTTTCCAGTTTGTTGTGATCCACACAGTCAAAGGCTTTGGCATAGNGCTATAAGGGTGGTGTTATCTGTGTATCTGAGGTTATTGATACTTCTCCTGGCAATCTTGATTCCAGCTGTGCTTCATTCAGCCTGGCATTTCACATGGTGTACTCTGCATATAAGTTAAATAAGCACGGTGACAGTATACCATCTTGACTACTCCTTATACCGTCTTGACTACTCCTTTCCCGATTTGAAACCAGTCTGTTGGTCCATGTACAGTTAACTGTTGCTTCTTGACATACATACAGATTTCTCAGGAGGCAGATAAGGTGATTTGGTATTCCCATCTCTTTAAGAATTTTCCAGTTTGTTGTGATCCACACAGTCAAAGGCTTTGGCATAGTCAATAAAGCAGAGGCTTTTCTAAGTACTGTCTTAAATATACCAGTTTATCTTGAGAAAAAAGTAATTGATTTTTGCATCAAACACACTAAAGATAACTATGTACAGCATACATTTTATTTCATAATAGTATAATCGTATGTAATAGTTCACTTACCAAAAGAACTAGCTAAAATCAAGGTTGCGATGATTGTACCTTTGAGTACACATTTTATCTTTAGTCCAAGAGGAAGTTATGATTTTTTGTATGTGTTTACTTTCTTTTCATTCCTTCCATCATATCTGAGGTGTGGTATAGCAGATGAATTGATTCCAAAATCTAATATTTTTTCATATACAGCTCAGTTTATATCATTTTGAGTGTTTGCTGAAATATTTTTTCTGTATTTTCTATCTTATTATATATCTTTTTTGAAAACAATAGAGGGGTTTGCTTTGTGATTTTTATATCTACATCACCAATCCTTCTTTAAGAATATTGGCTTTAAAAGATATTAATAGTAGATTAGTTATTTCTTTAGTAATTCCAAGTAAATAAACACATTTGATGGGTTTTATGTAATTCAAGGTCAGGTATTCTATAAGAACTCATAAAACTGGATCCATTGTCTCAATTATCATTAAGAATGTATTGTCTCTTTTTTTCTGAGCTCTCTTATGTCCCCTTTTGTCTCTCAATTTTTGTCTTTCAATAAGCCTACTTCCTCTGTTTTTCCACACTACATTAAATAAATGTGCTCTCTTGTAGCTTCAGAATTATAATTCAATTTATAAATAAATAACATATAACTATGTCATCTGTATACTCCCCAGTAGGTACTAGCTAAGCCTGGGTTATATGCCCACCACTATATTCTTAACATGTCAGTTTCAACTGTAACTATGTGATTGATTTCTGGATGAATAATATTATATACCACTTTATTAGTTCCAGATGGATAAATAGATGAAAGTTCTACACAATTAAAATAATAATTCAGTTCAGTTCAATTCAGTTGCTTAGTTGTGTCTGACTCTTTGCGACCCCATGAATTGCAGCACGCCAGGCCTCCCTGTCCGTCACCAACTCCTGGAGAAAATAATAATTAGCTACCATTAACTAGTTACTGGAATCATAGAATCATTGCTGATATATACATATATATGTGTGTGTGTACGTATGTGTGTGTGTATGCACATATATCGGAGGAAGCAATGGCAACCCACTCCAGTACTCTTGCCTGGAAAATCCCATGGACAGAGGAGCCTGGTAGGCTGCAGTCCATGGGGTTGCTAAGAGTCGGATACAACTGAGCACCTTCACTTTCACTTTCACCTACATGCACTGGAGAAGGAAATGACGACCCACTCCACTATACTTGCCTAGAGAATCTCAGGGACAGGGGAGCCTGATGGGCTGCTGTCTACGGGGTCGCACAGAGTTGGACACGACTGAAGTGACTTAGCAGCAGCAGTAGCATGCACATATATGCTAAGTCACTTCAGTCGTGTCCGACTCTGTGCAACCCCGTAGACGCCAGCCCCCCAAGCTCCGCCATCACTGGGATTCTCCAGGCAAGAACACTGGAGTGGGCTGCCATTGCCTTCTCCAATGCACATATATAGGTATATAGATATTCACCTACATGTGTATGAATCACTTAAGAGTGAAGCACAGCCAACCTCTGTGGCAACAACAGCCCTGCAACCAACAAGCATCACAGTTACAGAACATAGGAGTAACCTGTTCAGGTGTAGCCATTCCCAAGTCTTTGTCATATAACCTGCCATGGACAAACAATGACATTGTTCAATAACTATCTATTTCACTAAATGCCAGACCCTAGAAAATACTCTTATACCAGCATGCTTTTCATTTTCTCCTGATAGAGATAAAGTGTCTCTGACTTTCAAACTGGCAAATATCTGTTTTAGAATCTGAGGACAGAAGATCAAATATTATAACAAAAGATGCTCCTATAGCTCTTATCACTTAGGAAGTTAGAAATTCTGTGTCAGGAATGGGATGAGGACCAAATATATATTTCTTCTTATAAACTATAATATCACACATAAAAACTGAAAAATACTCAACAAAAATTGAAAAGCCCAGAGAATTAAAGCAAATTTCTCAAGTAAAATAATAGGAAATAAAATTTAACAATATCTTAAAAAATAACATGTCACAACTTGATTCCAGAGTAGATTCTGCAATAGATTCTAGATTCCAGAAGTTTCTGAATGATAAAAGTTGCCAAAAAAGTATCCATTTTAAAAAGTAATAATGAAACAGAACACTAAATTTGACAAATTTCAAAATATACCTGCCTAATTCAAAAACACTCAGGAAAATAAGATTGACTGGAATTTTTCCTGACATAAGATGTCATTAACATTTACCATTCATAACTAAGAACCAGCTCTGAATAATAGATGATCAGATTTATTATTTGCAAATATTTCTAGAATTTAATTAAAAGTAAGTCATGCATTATATAATTGAATTTTTTTCAATAAGAACAATTATTTTGAGATTAACACATTTTGTAGCATTTATCACTAGCTCATTCAATTTTCTTTTCAAGCTGTAGTTCATTGTATAGATAAATCGCAAGTTGTCCATTTTCACTTATAGGTAGACTTCAGTGCTGTTTTCAGTTTTTGTCTTTGTTTAGCTTTTCGACCTGGAAAATTATNAACAATTATTTTGAGATTAACACATTTTGTAGCATTTATCACTAGCTCATTCAATTTTCTTTTCAAGCTGTAGTTCATTGTATAGATAAATCGCAAGTTGTCCATTTTCACTTATAGGTAGACTTCAGTGCTGTTTTCAGTTTTTGTCTTTGTTTAGCTTTTCGACCTGGAAAATTATATTGATGGGTTTTGTACAGATTTTTTTGAAGTTCAGAAAAAAATGAGTGTATACTTTGTGATGTCATTTTAATAAAACTCTAGAAAATGCAAAAAAATTTACATTAACTGGAATGTAGTTCAGGGCTTTACACAGATTAGTGGGTAGGAAGACGAGAACAGAAGACTTATTGAGGGACACAAAGAAACTTTGGGGAACAGTGGATGTGTTCATTATTTTTATCCTGGCAATGGTTCCACAAATGTGTACATTTATCAAAATATAAAATTTTGCAATTTCAATATACATCTCAATGTTTACATGTTTACATCTCAATGATGCTATTTAAAAAGAAAAGAAAGGATAAAGTCTATTTTTCAACCCAGGACTGAATACATCATTTGAAATTCTTCTAAAACATATTTGCATCAATGAGAATGCCTAGGATCATTCTCATTTTATGTCTTCCCCATTAATAAGTACACCAAGTCCTTGCTGACATCTGCCAGAGTCTCTGAGTTCTATAATCTGTCAAGGCTAATGCTTGGGTTCACTGAATCCTGAAGGTATTGGTTAAATAAATTATATAAATTATAGTCCATGGTTTGGCAATAAATTGATTGAACTTAATTCATTTTAAGAAGAAGGCAATTTTACCTTACTGATTTTCAAATCTTTCTGCAGTCACCTGTTTATTAAAGATCTCTTTGTCTCTCTTTTATTCACTCTTTTCTGCAGTAAATATTAATTTTTTGATAACAAAGATTTGATTTATATTATCATTTTATTCAGGAGGATATTATTTTTAATGTGTATTTTCACTTAATAAATTTTATCTCCAATATATAAACACTGAATATTCATTTTATAGATAAAGAAAAGTAGCTACTTTTTAAAATTTTTAGTCTTTAAAACTTTTAATTTTATATTAGAGCATGACCATTTAACAATATTGTGATAGTTTCTGATACACAGCAACGCAACTCAGCTATACATATACATGTATCCATTCTAGACCATGCTTCCCTGTTTGCTCAGACGGTAAAGCATCTGCCTGCAATGAGGGAGACCCAGGTTCAATCCCTGGGTTGGGAAAATTCCCTGGAAAAGGAAATGGCTATCCATTCCAGTATTCTTGCCTGAAAAATCCCATGGATGGAAGACCTGGTAGGCTTATTCGAGACCATAAGTGCTTAAAAAAAAAAAAAAATGGCTACTGTAAAACTATGGTTTGTGGTAAGCTGTATGGATTTTGAAGCATCCCAAATACAAAAGCTATCTTCAAAGGTGTCAAGAGGGCTTTTAACATATATATATATATATATGTGCAATATGTGCAACATATATGCTGCTGCTGCTGCTAAGTTGCTTCAGTCGTGTCCGACTCTGTGCGACCCCATAGACGGCAGCCCANCCAAAGTACTGGAGTTTCAGCTTGAGCATCAGTCCTCTGTTAGGTTACTTTGGGAGAAAAGGGGTATGGGATTTTTGCCGGAATTCAAATTTTATGTTTAAGGGTGTTGAAAGAGAACATGTTAAGGGCTCCTCAGACCAGCCTGGGTGGGACATCACAGTAAAATCGTTGATATGTAAACCCAGGAGTTTTCCTTTTCCCCTAGTTCTCTTGAGTCGTAGGGAGACCAGGATGTCCTGGTTGTCCCTGTGGGAGGTGTGATATTTAGCTAAGGGCCTTAAGCCAGATACCTTGCCCAAAGGAAATTTCTACTGGGAAGTACAAAGTGGTGGTGGCACGGAGCAGGGTGGCCCAGCAGGCACCCTGGCCTGAGCACCGAGTGAGTTTAAATCTGAACCGAGAGACATCCACAGCGCCAGGATCAGGAGCAAGCGCAAAGATGCACCAAACCCAGCTCAGGAGGCTACCGGCCGCACTCAGCAGAGAGAGAAAGAGAGGGAAGGTGGGGAGAGCCCAGGAATTTCTTTTGCTCCCGTCATTGGAAGCTGGTTTTGACCTAGTTCCTCGGAAAGAAACTAGTCTGAGTAGATACTAGAAGTGAGCACACTTACAAAACATCAAGCCCAAATCGGAGGAATTTTCTCTGCCTCGACCAATAGGACACAAGGGATCTTTACCTGTGATGGATTCATGTCGATGTATGGCAAAGCCAATAGAGTATTGTAAAGTCAAATTAAAAGAATAATAAATAAATAAATAACTTTAAAAAAAAAAAAGAGGAGGAAAAGGGAGGAATTATTAAAGGGCGGGCCTTCACCTAAATGAGAAAGAGTTATTTAAAAAGAATGTTCAAATTGCAAGATCAAACTAAAATGGCTGCAGTTAATCAAAATTTATATCGTCATCCACTGAGATGAATTAGAATAGTTTCCAAAAATGCAAAAGTGATATTTTTGCTACACATTTGGCAGTGGTATGGAAAAAATTTGTGAACTAATTTAAATGGTTTATAAAACACTAGAAGAATTTCTTTTTTTTTTTTT
>SJYV01022790.1:1794204-1835113 GCA_006410875.1 Neotragus pygmaeus
TATATATATACATATATATGTATATATAGATTGCTGATGCTGCTAAGTCACTTCAGTCGTGTCCAACTCTGTGTGACCCTATAGCCCACCAGGCTCCCCCATCCCTGGGATTCCCCAGACAAGAACACTGGAGTGGGTTGCCATTTCCTTCTCCAATGCATGAAAGTGAAAAGTGAAAGTGAAGTCATGTCCGACTCTTAGTGACCCCATGGACTGCAGCCTTCCAGGCTCCCCTGTCCATGGGATTTTCCAGGCAAGAGTACTGGAGTGGGGTGCCAATAATTAAACCAAGGATTTTTCATATCATAATTGTCTAAAATTTATATCATTTACAAGAGTTTTGGTGATATAAATATGCTTTTATTCAATCTGGTGAAAAAAGAAGGAGCATTTCTTATTGAAAAAGTTTGAGTATATGTAGTTAAATAAAAAATATATATAAAATATTATCAAATACAAAGGAGAGAAATTGACAAATTCAGTAAGGAGAGAGGGCAAGGTCATAAGCAGAGCTAATATCTAGAAATCCTTGGTATCTACCTGATATTCTGCACAAGTCCTCCTGTCTTCCAAAGTGAAGTTAAGGACCAATGAATGGATAACTTTTCTACACTTGTTGCTAAGTTTCTTCAGTCATGTCCAACTCTGTGCAACCCCATATACGGCAGCCTACCAGGCTCCCCCATCCCTGGGATTCTCCAGGCAAGAACACTGGAGTGGGTTGCCATTTCCTTCTCCAATGCATGAAAGTGAAAAGTGAAAGTGAAGTAGCTCAGTCGTGTCCGACTCCTAGCGACCCCATGGACTGCAGCCTTCCAGGCTCCTCCGTCCATAGGATTTGCCAGGCAAGAATACTGGAGTGGGGTGCCATTGCTTTCTACACTTGGTCTTATATTTATTTGATTTCATTATCTACTCTACCTTTTCCTTCTATTCATGACCATAGAGGAATTTAGTCATTAACTAAATTTGTTGATCGCAAAAACACTATAATTCAGACATTTTGATACCTAGCCATATCCTCTTATCCTCCTAGCCTTTTCATTAAACTACTCTGACCTCAACAAGATGTTGATTCCATCTGCAGCTTATATTCAAATCACTAAATATCAACAATTTGCTCCATTAGTTTTTTCAATATCACTTTCTCACAGCTCCTTAGCCTTAAGAGTTTCAAATGTCTGCCTTGTTTTAGTCTGTGCCTTTAGTCGCTCAGTTATGCCTGACTCTTTGTGTCCCCATGGACAGATCTCTGGTACTACAAGCAGATTCTTCACTGAGCTACAAGGGAAGCTCATAGCCCACCAGGCTGCTCTACCCACAGCATTCTTCAGGCAAGAATACTGGAGTGGGTAGCCAGTCATTTCCTTCTCCTGGGGTATTTGGCCTATATTCAGGGGTTGGAGCACTACTAGAGAAAACTGACCACCCCCCACACATCAGTGTCTTCTCCAATGCGTGCTGGACCATCCCGCAGGTTCAACAATTGCAGTCTTTAGTTTGCTCTCTCTCGCATCTGCTACAATTTTGTGTTTCAGATACTTTCTCCACTTCCTCACTGCCTTAACTCCCTACCTTACTTTTGCTTTCAGTGAATGATTTCAACACTCAGAGCACTAAGAAAATAATGACACTCAGAGATGCACACTTTAAAAATCCTATAACTAATTCCACAGATTCAGTCATTGCCATGTGCATTCTGCCTTCCCTATTTTATTTCCAGATTTGGCAGAAAAATCCATGCCCTCCTCTTAGCCTGATCTTGTTGTATCTACTACAGTTAGTTTATTTCTACCTTCTCAAGTCAGAATGTGGATCTATTCTTTCTCTCTCTCTTTCCCATGCCTTCAACCTCTCCTTTTGTTTATTGTAATAAAACTCCCAGAAAAAATTATTTAAGAGACTTTTCTTTATTACAAATAGATCCCTTCCTAGTCTATCTTCATTTTTCATATATTTATTCTCACTTTCTTTTTTCACTTCAACCTGTTCTAATATTTCTTTTGTTCCCACTGCTGTATAGAAACTGTTTTCATCTAGATTCTAATTTTACCATTTCAGTCCTGATCATACTTGAGCATCACAACACTAAACATTGCTCATCTATTTCACTTTTAGAAATTCTTTCTTTTACATCTAAGACTTTAGACTTGTGTAACTGAGTTAATACCTCTTCTTTCACACTTCCGGAGGTTCCACTGGATTATAACCTCTTCTTTTCATTCTCTAAAATCCTCCAGATGGAGGTCATCTTAGCACTGAATCTATTACCATCTATAGGGTGTGACTAGCCCCAACTCAAAGAACTTTTACCTCTCTCCTGAATCATATATATAGCTATTTAACTGTTCCATAATCACAAAACTAAAATTATCTTAACTAATTATTCACCATCCCCCACAGTCATTTTTATTAATAATAAAAATTAAGGGATAATATCACCATATATCCTGCTAACCCATCCTGAAACCAATTCAGTTGTGAGTTTTCCCTTACCCTCACCTCATTCTCATATTCATTTTTCAAGTGCTATCAATTGCATGTTCTGACTTTCCCTGAAATCTACCTAAGTCTCTATCTTTCCTCATTCCCTCGATTCATATTCTAAATACCTCTCAAACTGCCCACCCCTAACTGTTACACAAAATCATTGTCACATCTTGCCTGTCTCATTCTTCCTCCGGTTTAGCTCCTTAGTGGTAAGAGCACTACGTATGTAATCAGACTGGTTTCGGGATTGAATCCCACCTATTTTATCTCAGAGACTGCGTGACTCTGAAGAAATGGGCTTAATTATTTTTTTCTCTTTTTTTAAAATCTACAAATGTGAATAGTTATGTTCACTTTACCATGGAGCTATTGGAAGATTATATGATATATAAGCTTTATCAAAATACCCAAATCCTGAATCTTGAAATATAATCAATNTGAAGAAATGGGCTTAATTATTTTTTTCTCTTTTTTTAAAATCTACAAATGTGAATAGTTATGTTCACTTTACCATGGAGCTATTGGAAGATTATATGATATATAAGCTTTATCAAAATACCCAAATCCTGAATCTTGAAATATAATCAATAACTGCTATTTCTTCTAAGCATTATTGTTATATTAGAACAGAATTATCTTTATGTTATCCCCCTGCTTGATCCCTGACTTCCATTATTCTGTGAAAAGTTCAACTCTATCACACTTAATAACGCTCTGAATTAACACTCTAGACTCATACCTGAGCCATTCATGCTATTTGTGTATGCATTACAGTGTACTTCTTTCCCTCTGAAATTAAACAGGAGAAACTGTTCTAGGTAGAAATAATGGCCAAAGTCCATCAGGCAGTGGCTAGTTTTAACTAGTAATTCAGTTAGTAAAGAATCCACCTGCAATGCAGGAGACCTGGGTTCCATCCCTGGGTTGGGAAGATCTGCTGGAGAAGGAAATGGCAATCCACTCCAGTATTCTTTCCTGGAGAACTCCATGGACAGAGGAGTTGGGCAGGCTACAGTAGTTCACAGGATCACAAAGAGTCTGGCACGACTATGAGACTAACTTTTTAACAGGTAGGAATATCATGGTAAAGTAAAGAACCAGAAAGAAACTTGATGTGACTCAAGTGGACTAAGTAAAAGAGCAGAATAGTAAAGACTCTTCTTAATAGTAAGGTTTCAAATCACTGGAGATATTTTAGGCCAGAGAATCTCAGCCTTACCACTGTAGTCGTGCTGGACCAGATAATGATTTGTTGTAAGTTATGGCTATGAGTATTTTAGGATGTCTAACAGGATCCCTCAGCTCTACTCACTGGATGTCAGTCACACTCTTCCAGTTGTGATAATGAAAAATATCTCCAGGTCTTTCTAAGTATTCCCTGGAGGCAAAATTACACTTGGTTGAGAATGACTGTTACAGACTACGGAGTCTGTAGTTTTTAAGGTAGGAAGGAAAAATAAAGCTGTGAAAGATACTAAAGAGTAGTGTGATGTGTCTTGATTTACATTTGATAAAGATCACTTAGATAATGAAGTTAAAGAAACGTCACATAAACATTGGGCCCCTTTCATTGGTAATAAGGTTTGATTTACTATGAAATAAGGAACTCTGGGAGTTGGTGATGGATAGGGAGGCCTGGCGTGCTGTGATTCATGGGGTCTCAAAGAGTTGGACACGACTGAGCGACTGAACTGAACTGAACTGAAGTACCAATTAATAAGGATATCAAATGAAAAAAAAAAGTACAATGTGAGAATTGTCAGCTAAGTTTTATTTGGGGAAAAATGAGGACTATAGCCCAGAGGATTTGAAATAGCTCTGAGAAATTTCTCCAAAAAGGTATCAGGAGAGGTCAGTGTTACATATGACTTTAGTGAAGGAGGGCACAGGTATTCAAGCACACATTTGGGCAGAGCCTTGCTGCCTTTCATAAGGAGCAGATGTCACCACTAATGATTTTAGTGTTTTTACAGACAAGAGGAGGTGCAAGAATTGAACTCATAAAATCTTCTCCTGAAAATATCTAACTGGATTCTCCTATGAAGATCTGGGAGTCAGAACCTTTAAGAAAGCAGGTGACAGGGAAAGAAAGATCATGACAAAAGGACACAGACATAGACAATGGACTTTTGGCCTCAGAGGGAGTAGGAGAGGGCGGGATGATCTGGGAGAATGGCACTGAAGCATATATACTATTATGTAAGAAACGAATCACCAGTCTATGTTTGATACAGGATGCAGGATGCTTGGGGCTGGTGTACGGGGATGATCCAGAGAGACGTTATGGGGTGGGAGGTGGGAGGGGGATTCGGGATTGGGAGCTTGTGTACACATGTGGTGGATTCATGTCGATGTATGGCAAACCCAATAGAGTATTGTAAAGTTAAATTAAAAAATAAATAAATAAATTTAATTAAAAAAAAATAAAAGCAAAGCTCATATAAAGACTTTTCTGAGTCAACAGAAGCTCACGTTGTATGTATTTATTTGGTTTGTTTATTTGAGTTGTTGTTATCCTTGTTGTAGTTTTAAGTTTGAATCCTTCTCTAAGTCAAGTTCTTACTAGCTTAATACCTGATGTCTCCCTAACTATTATATTCCCCGTGCCTAGCAGAGTACCTGGAATTAAACAGTTTCTTCACTAAAATTCTTTACTGAACAACAGCTCTTAAGATGATAAGAATTTCTATGATTCACTTAAATGACTTGTTTTAAAAAAAGCTACCAATGACATTGTACTTATTATAATATAATCTTAAATGCAATATTCACAAAAGCTGAGAATGTATTACAACCACTTTTATATGAGTGACACACTGATGTTATAAAAATCAAGCAGATCGCTTTTGGTTATATATCTAGAATATCAGAAGGACCAAAATTTAATGAAGGTATCGTGGGTCCAATATCTACAACCATACATTTATGTCCCAATGTCCCTCAATAGAGATAAGAGATGGTGAAATTTAATATTGTATGACATTCTTTTCATATATTTTCTCTCAAGAGATCTCTAGTTGGCTTATAATCTTTAAAGTTCAATGTAGCACATAAGAATTAAAGCTAAAAGTATAAACAAAAAGTAGCTTTAGTATATAAACAAGTATACTTGAATATAACTTTGACAATACTTAATAAAATCATCAGTCTTTTTAGACCTCTTATTAACAGAATTGTAGCACACGCAGACTGTTTTTTTCTTTCTTCTATTTGCTGTGGTTTTTTTTTTTCCTTTTCTATTGGGAATTAATATTGATAACCTGTCATAATTTTCACCTGAAAAATCATCATTTTTATTGTTCTTGATCTTATTGCCTCTGGACTTAACATTTCCTCTCTGAATATCTGGTCCATTATTTTATTAAGTATTGATATCTTTCTTTCAAGTGATTTGAGATCACTCTTTTAAGTTAAAAATAATCAATATAGCAACTGTTTCTCTCCAATGCTCCTTGTCTCCCCAGATCCTAAGATTAAAAAAAAAATTCTAAGTGGTTTAGTAAGATGTTAGCTAATACTTTTAAAAACCTAGTACATCATTCATCCATCATTTATATTTGCTATGCATGACATCCTTCATGCAAACATCTCAGAATGCTTTCCTGTTATTACTAGATAACAGAAGTACAATTCAATGGCAAGTTGCAATCAATAAGTCTAGACTTGATTTAAACTTAGCCAACTTTTTGTATCAAAAAAAAAATATAAAAGGAGAAAGGTAACAAAAAGTAAAAACAAAGGTAAGCACATGACTATCATCTAAAACCACAGAATCTCAAGATTTGGATCCATCAAAAAGCTTGTTTTGTGGGTCTCTTTTTTTCCTTCAACCATACTTGGAAAAAACATCAAACAGAAATGATTCTTTTCTTTCCTGCATGATCCATTAGGAAAAAGGAAAGTTTTTTTTTTTTTTTTCAGTAGGTTTAATCAGATGACAGAAAATCTGAAACCCCTAAAATAATGTATGTTCCACAACTTCTATCTTATCCAAAGACTTAAAGGTCTTGCCTCTAAGTTGGATAGGGAAAGATAACTTATAGACATTCTTTTATGAATGGATTAATTGACCCTTTTGTGTTTATTCATGCAATTATATTATTCTTAAAGATCTTATAGATGAAATCTTTCAGAGAAATGTTCAGGCATATGAAAGACAATCACCAACTTCATACTAGTAAACTCTTTTTTTTTTTAAGTATTGAATTCATTACAATATTGATTCTGTTTTATGTTGTTTTGGTTTTTTAGCCACAAGACATGTGGGATCTTAGCTCTCCAACCAGGGATCAAACTCTTACTCCCTGCATTGGAAGGTGAAGTCCTAACCACTGGTCAGTCCCCACACTAGTGACCTTTTATCCAAGTGGTTTATCAGGTAGAAAAGGAGGAACTCCAGAATAGGCAGGTTGTTTTTCTATATATATATTTTTTTCTCTTTTTTTTTCCTCCCTTCAAATTGACTAGTCATTCTTTCTTACCTGTCAGTAGTGACCAGGTCCAACATAAAGCATTACTTACTAAAAGATCCATAAAACACATTTAACTTTTCATATGTTTTTCTTTCTTGAAAGCTAATAATGCTGACTTATTTTAATCTCCTAAAATATACTTTTTAAATAGGATTCATTATTTGTAGTAGCACAGGCATCAGCAACGACAACAACTTTAAAACAATTTGTTTTTTACCATATGTGCAAGTAGACTAGGGGACTGAAAAACTGGACCTTGACAGGTATCCAGCTCAGGTCACCCCACATATTGAATTTTTATCATTTAATCTAACAGTAGTCAATGATAAATAGAACAAGATATACTGACAAGAAAGCATAGTGTAAGTTCTTGACTACTTATTCTAAAAATCCTCTCTATTCAATCTCTTTGTTCTCTTAATCCTTTATATTTTTTACATTAAATTTTACTGAAGCATAGTTGTTGGTTTTTTTTTTGCCTTGCTGGGAAGCATGTGGGATCTTCATTCTCCAACAGGGATCAGATCTGCACCTCTCGCATTGGAAGTGCAGAGTTTTAACCACTGGACCACACCAGGGAATTCCCCCTTATATTTCTTTTTCCTTTATAAATCCTTATTGTGAATTTACCTTTGTCCTTAGAGATGTCTGTCCTATTGATATACTGTTTCTCACCTCGAGAAAGTTGGTCAGTTTTCCCTCTAATATGATTTCATGGCACTTACCACAGTTATGAAATTAATCAATTTATGCTTTTATCTGGAATTATATTTCCAGTATAGGGAGGAGAGAGACCACATCTGCTTTTTTCACCTCTGCAAATCTAGGACCCAGAACAATGACATGTATATAATAGCTCTCCAATAAATATTTATATCTTAGATATCCTTCAGTTTAACAATCTGAATTATTTTCTAAATTATTCTCGTGAATAAACACAGAAAATAGAGTTTACTGTTTTTTTTCCCCCAGTTATTTCTTCCTTTAGAATAAGGCCCTGAATGTTTTACCTTGATTTGTTAAATCAAATGCTTTTACAGCTCTGTCTTTGTGTAAAAACTATATCAGGCAAAGAATTTAAAGTTTTGGAGAAAGTTAGAAAATGAAAGGTTGTTTCTCCTATCTCTGGCTATAATAGAACACATCTTTGCTTCATTGTGTGTATAAAAAATTGTAGACTAGAAAAGAATATGCTGTATAACAATATGAGAGATCACTGATGAAAATGAGCTTTGGGCTAATATTCCAAAAACTGGACATCGATAACAAACTTTAAGAGTGAGGAAATGTACCAAGTGTCTAACTCAAAAAGATGTTTTCCCTTGACAGCAGACTGAAATTCAAAAATATATAGTTGTATACATATTGCATTATTTTTGGGCTCCAAAATCACTGCNATGAAAAGGAAAGTTTGTAATGGAAGGTTGAAGCAAAGCTAACCCATGGAGCTGCCGTCTGCCATCATAGCGCCCCATTCCAGGAGAGGAGAGTCCCACTCGGGCTGTCTTTCCACGGCAGTGACCAGGGCCACCAGGAGACCCTGGAGCGAGCCACAGCGGCACCAGAAGGGGCCCGGTGGGGTTGGCTCTGTCCACAGAATCAGGCCGAATTGACTTCTAAAGCAGAGACCCGAGTGGGTTCGTGGTCAACTTCTAGGCCAGGATGTGAGCCCACCCAGGGGTGGCACACAGTTCACCCAGGACAGAGGGCCACAGGGCAGGCAGGGTGGCTGAAGGGGTTGGCCGATGGCACGCCCGGTATGTCCTGCAGGTTCGGAAGTTCGTCCTGAAAGGGGCTGACCGGGAGGGGACAGACCACCGCTCATTTTAATCTGGTGGAGGTTTTTAAAGCCCACTCTTGTCGAAGTTGGTGCTTTCCCAAAGCGCCTCTCAGACTCAACGCCTGGGAAGCCAAGCCCAGGCCTTCCACCAGGGCTGGCACATGCCTGAGGGTGCCAGCCCCAGATGGAGAGTCCTCCTTCCCTGTGAGGTGGCCCGCAGCTGGCATCCCCAGAGGATGGGCAGATACTGGAGTGACACAGAGCAGTGGGAACAGAGTTTGGAAGGGACCAGTGTGGCCTGGGCGGTCACTGTTGGCAGCGAGTGCACAGACAGCGCCTCACAGACACCTCACGTCCAGTGAGCTGTCGCAGGTCGTCCTCAGTCCCCCAGAGGAGGGCGAGGACCACCAGGCCAGCCTCATGGTGCAGCCACAGGTGTTAGGGTGGTGCCGTGCGTGACAGTGGGCACCCCCACATTCCAGCTCTGGCCAAGTGCGGGCTCAGGGCCAGGGAGCATTCCAGCCTTTTCCTGCACCCCAGACTGCCCTGCAGAACCCAGTGTCCCGCCAAGCATTGGTGGGAAGACAGGGTCGGGGTGGAGCAGGAGCCTGGGCACCACGGCCAATGGTGACAAGGAGCTGACAGCAGTCCTGGGTGCTCCAGAGGAGCAGCGCCCCGCTCCCCCGGGACTTGTCCGGCCACCCATGCCACACCTGTCACCACTGTGTTTGGTCCTGAGACGCATCGGAGCACTTTAGGAAAGCTGACTTCACATTCCTGTCCTGTCGTGAAGAGGACATTCCTGGGCCCCCTGCCCTCACCCACCCAGGGGATTCCTGCAGGGCTAAGTTCGACACCACGTGGTGGGAATTGGCCAAGGAGGCTTCCAGGTGGTGCCTGCAGCGGGGCAGCGCCATGGGCCCGTCCCACCAGGACCCCGAGGCCACTCCCAGGTACAGCCTAGTCTCGTCTGTTAGGAGTTGAGCAAACATTCCTACTTCCGTGGGGTCTGTGCACATCCTTGTTAATTGTGACCATGACCTTAGCCAACCCAACGATCATTTTTTACAATGATAGCAGCATTTCCTCACTGGGGGTTATGTCTGAACCGCTCTAGAACTTAAGACCTGACTCTAGCAATAAACATGTCTAAGGGGAACTGACCGGAGTCACTTTCTTTGGCGGTTTGTTTTAGGATAACCTGCCCAAACTTAAGTGCTGCAGTCTGCATGGCGGGGGCAGGGGCACTCAAACCCTCTTTTGCTAGGACCTTGGGGAGCCCTGGACACCAGGCCCAAGGCCTGCTTGATGACCAGGCTGTGATTCTCCAGCTCTCCTCACGGGGAGAGTGTGGGGAGGCAGGGTCATGTCCCAGGCCAGTAACAGCCCTCACCCCCACCCCATCTTGGCATCAGCTCAGACTAGTGACGGGATGGACCGCGCAGACAACCCAGGCCAGGCAGCCTGCTCTGGTCCCAGTGAGGAAGCCCCCAGACTGTGATTCCACCTGGACAGTCAAGGCTGGAGGCAGTAGCAGTGCTGAGGTGGCTGTGGGGGCCCCCCAGCCTCCTACGCTGGCTGGGTCCCCACCCATTTAGGCTGCCCCCCACCCCCCAGCCTCACCATGGTCCCAGGATGTCAGCCTCCTCGACAAGGGGGGACTGTACTGGCTTCTGGACCTATCAGTCTCCCTCCTCAAATGAACCTAATTTGACACACACATGCTCCCCCACATCCCACGAAAGAGCCGTTGGTGCCCCTGGGCTTGGTCCCCTGGAATTATCTTGCTTCACCCCAGCCTGTAACTGAGCTGCCAGCCCAGGGAAGGGCACCAGGCAGGGGACACAGCCACGTGACTGGCAGTGCCAGCTGCTGTACCCCAGCCCTGCTGCCCAGGCCCTCAGGATGCCAGCCCCTGGGGTACCTGTGACCTGCCGTATCACACACGCAGGTGTTCACATGGTTCCCTGGCAGCACGCTGCCTTGCAGGTGTTAACTCACAGTCTTCAGACAGGCAGGTACCACTCTGACCCCCACCCTAATCTCACAGGTCCCCTGGGTGCCTGGACAGCAGAGGGAAGGGGGAGAGTGACCTGGCCCAGCCGTCTAACCCAGAGGGAGCCCCCCAGATGGACGGGGCAGGGGTGTCCTTGTGTCCGGTGTGACCCTGAGCAGCCCCACACCCCAGCTGTTGCCCACCACGTACCTTCTTTGTAAAAGAACAAAATATGGTTGAAACCACAGGCTTCAGGGCCTGTAAACATGGCCCTTCATTGGCTCTTCCAGGGACCAGGGAGTGAGGGGCAGGTGTGGGCCACCCACCACCTACCAATATCACCTGAGGCCACACATGCACATGGCTCTCAAACCCCAGACTGGAAACAAACTGGTCCCTTGCCCGCTGTGCTTTCACAAGCTGGGAGCCTCAGGCATCTCCAGTGATGATGCTCAGAGCCCTTGAAATGCCCTGAATGGACCATGGCAGCCCTGAGTCCACGCCATGGCTGTGAGATGCTTCGGCCACGAAAGACACCCCGTGATGCCTGGGAGCTTGAGACCCAGGCAGGGCCTGGCAGAGGAGGCAGCATCCACAGCCACTCAAGGGTGCCCTCTGTGGCCGAGCCTCTTGGGGTCAACAGGCTGCGTTTGCAGCATCGGAGGGGAAGGTGGGCTGGGAGGTGGTGCTTCCCACTGCAGCTCCAGCCCACGGGCTGAAGCCTAAATAAGACCCGGGGGTGCCCCCGACCACTGGAGAGAGAGGGCGTGAGAATAAGCAGACGGAGACAGAGCTTAGGAATCAGCTCACACCTGACCTGCTACCATCAGCACCTCATTTAATTGATCCTCACTTCACATTCCTCAGGCCCAACCTGGCTGCCCTGCTCGNCAAGGAGATCAGTCCACGGTGTTCATTGGAAGGAATGATGTTGAAGCTGAAACTCCAACACTTTGGCCACCTGGTCAAAGAGCTAACCTATTGGAAAAGAGCCTGATGCTGGGAAAGATTGAGGGGAGGAAGAGAAGGGGACAACAGAGGATGAGATGTTTGGATGGCCTCACCAACTCAATGGACATGGGTTTGGGTGGACTCTGGGGGTTGGTAATGGACAGGGAGGTCTCGTGTGCTGTGGTTCATGGGGTTGCAAAGAATTGGCCATGACTGAGAGACTGAACTGAACTGAAAAGCAACAAGAGAGAAACAACAAATAATATACAAAGGAACTAGCCCAAAAGAAATGGCTTGATATATTTCAAGTGATGAAAGAGAATAGCCTGTAACATAGACTACTCTCTCAGCAAATCTGTTATTAAGATTTGATGAGACATCAAATGCTTTACAGACAAACAAAAATTAAGAGAATTGGGCATAACCGAACCAGAATTACAACAAATGATAAAGGAACTTCTTTAGGTAGGAAACACATATTTTATCTTTCATTTTTACTCTCATCATGAAAACTGATAAATGTCTTTTGTGATTATGTAGCTATTTTCTTTAAACCACTGTATCATGACTGGTCAAAAGAAAAATAATATAATTCTATATCACTAAAACTACCATTTTTAGAAATGATAGAAAAGCCTGTAACACTTTTTAAAATGCAGATGCACATTAGAATTATCTTGGTATTTTTTAAAAAAATACAAATGCCAAAGTATTGCTCTTTCTTTCTCCAAAACTCCAAATGTGATTCTAATGAGCAGGCATGTTTAAAAACAACTGGACTACATGATGATCCTTTACTTTAGTTTGTATCAAATTTTCTATTTCCTATTCAGTATTCCCACTTCATTTAGTTTATGTTTTCCAATTTCTTCTTCTCTCTTTTATTTTTTTTGTTCTTTCTCAAGCCTTTATCAAGTGTAGTAGAAAGCATTTTGCATACTATATATACATAGTATGTATGATATAATATATACATTTTAGAAAACTTAAGAACTTTTTCCTACCTAAAATTTTTATGACATTTTGGTTTCTTTTGTTTGATTAAGTATGAATAGAATGCTAGAATTTTAATTTATATTCACAGAAAACTTTGATATAGTTTCTTTTATTCTGGCATTTAGTATTACTTCTAAAAGGCTAGAAAATTTATTGTCTTCCTGAGTTCAAAAAATTGAATGAGGCTTGAAATTTTTGATCCAGTTCTGAAATTATAAAGAAATACTATATTTTAAAAAGCATAGAGGAATTTAACGTGTGATACAGTATTATCTTCCCTCATGGCTCTTCTGGTAAAGAACTGCCTGCAGTGCGGGAGACCTGGTTTTGATCTTGTGTTAGGAAGATCCCTGGAGAAGAAAAGGGCTACCCACTGCAGTATTCTGACTTGAGAATTCCATGGACTCTATAGTCCATGGAGTCACAAAGAGTCGGTCAAGACTAAAGGAATTGCACTTTAAATTTTTTCACAGTATTATTAGCTAAAGCACAGATTATGTCCAAATTTCATACAAAAAATGATATCGCTATTTCATTTAAAATATATTTTAAAAGTGCAGTGGTTTCTCAGAAAGTTATATAGAATTCCTATGTAACTCAGCAATTCCACTTCTGGATATGTATCCAAAATATTTGAAACCTGGGAATTAAACAGATACTCTCGTACCAATTTTTAAAGCAAAAATTTCCAATAGTCAAAAAGTGCAATCAGCTTAAATGTCCATCAGCAGGCTAATAGATAAATAGAACGCTGTTTATACATATAAGGAATATTATTCAGATTTTAAAATGGAATGAAATTTTGAAACATGCTACAAAACTAATGACTCTTGAAACTATTAGGCTAAATGAAATAGATCAGGCAAAAAAGTTTTAAAATTATATAATTCTACTTATAACAAGACACACACAGAATAGGCAAATTCATAGACACAGAAAGTGGAAGAGTAATTACCAGCAACTGAGGAGCAGAGATAATGTGTAGTTATCATTCAATGAGCAGAGAATTTCCATTTGGATTGATGAATAAGCTCTGGAGATAGATGATGATGGCTGTAGAACACCAGGGGTGCATTTAGTCCCACTGAATTATACACTGAAAAGTGGTTAAAATAGAAAATTTGTGTATATTACCATAAAAAACTTCAAAAGTATATTATTTTACTTTAATCTTTTATCTTTGAAAGTGATTTTTAGTTAGATTTATTTTTAACTCAGATTAATTTACAGAATCATGGTAAATAGACGTACACACACACACACACACACACACACACACACATATATTTTTCTTTACATACACTGGCTAGATTTATTTTCAGTTGGATGAATGATTCTGGAAGTGTTTTACCTGAGGCAATTGCATGGACTATGTACCTTTAACATTTGTTTAGCCTATAATAAATGTTGTGCAAATCAATCTTTTTGAAATGATATTATGAACAGTAATGCTCTTTTTTAAAATGATTTTTCTTTCTAATTTGGCCAGAATCCAAGAGAAAAGTAGTTCTAAGTTACCAGTTTGGAAAAATAAAAATCAAACAGCAAAAACTACAGTCTAGGATGATTTTAATTAATGCAGGGATACAATTTTTCATTACTCTAGTTTTGTTCATTCTTTACTAAATATAAGCTTTCTTGGTTTTCAATGGTCTACTGATTTGAATGCAAAAGACTTTCTTCTTCCATTCTATTTCACATTTGTGAAATCACAGTAGACTGAAAATTAACTCTGAGGAATTATGTGCTTCCTTTTTCTTTCCCCCTGTGGCTAAGTTTTTACTATACTTCTTTAGCATTTGGCTTTTTGCTAAAAATATTTTATATATTAAAATGAGCATAGTTTATAGCTCTCTTTTGTGACTTTTATACCCTTAATATTTAAAGCATCATGTCTAGATAATTTCCTTAACTATATATTTTCTGTTTGCAACAATGATAAATTATCTTATAATTTATTAATAAAAGTGGAGAAGTGAGGAGAGTATTTATTGTTATTATTATTATTATTACAGTCTTCTTAGTTATTCTGTTGGATTAGCTGAGGGAAAAGTATAAATATTAACACATATGTACTGTGGTTGACCCTGAGCATGATTTCCAAGAACATAATTCTTCATGCTACTGTCACAGACCCAGATCTAAATCTAGCCTGATGAAGATTGGACACTAAGTCATAGATATACATCCTCATAGGGGTTAGAAACTAACAATAATGTAATTGCTACATTAAAAGATACAAAGTTTGTAAAATCTTATTTATTCTGCCACAGAATAACATTCACTTTCTTGTTATAACAAAATTAGGGGGAAAAAAAATTCCTCTCACAATTCTAAAGTATCTTAGTTGACAAGTTGTGGTCTAGTAGAACATATCATGGGTCCCCACAAAGAAGTTGTAGGCATTTGAGGCCAGAATCCTTGAAGCTACTGTAACTTCTTCAAAACACACAAAACCTCCTATAGTATACAAATGAGGCAAGATAGCAATGTTGGACCTAAAATACAGAGATATGCATGTAATGAAAAAGGAACATCCACTGAAACCAGATCTTAAAATCATATTTTCCAAATAGTAAATAATAAGCAGCAAATTATATAGGAGTGGCCACTTGAAGGATTAAATTGAGATTATAAAGGCCCAAACCAAAGGTATGTAGAAATGTTCATCTAAAATTACAAAAAAATGCATATCAATTCAAGATGAGCAATTTTTTGGGGCTCCAAACTCACTGCAGATTGTGACTGCAGCCATGAAATTAAAAGATGCTTACTCCTTGGAAGAAAAGTTATGACCAACCTAGATAGAATATTGAAAAGCAGAGACATTACTTTGCCGACTAAGGTCCATCTAGTCAAGGCTATGGTTTTTCCTGTGGTCATGTATGGATGTGAGAGTTGGACTGTGAAGAAGGCTGAGCACTGAAGAATTGATGCTTTTGAACTGTGGTGTTGGAGAAGACTCTTGAGAGTCCCTTGGACTGCAAGGAGGTTCAACCAGTCCATTCTGAAGGAGATCAACCCTGGGATTTCTTTGGAAGGAATGATGCTAAAGCTGAAACTCCAGTACTTTGGCCACCTCATGAGAAGAGTTAACTCATTGGAAAAGACTCTGATGCTGGGAGAGATTGGGGGCAGGAGGAGAAGGGAACGACAGAGGATGAGATGGCTGGGTGGCATCATGGACTCTATGGATGTGAGTCTGAGTGAACTCTGGGAGATGGTGGTGAACAGGGAGGCCTGGCGTGCTGCGATTCATGGGGTCACAAATAGTCAAACATGACTGAGTGACTGAACTGAACTGATGAAGCTTCACAGAAAGATATATTAAGAAATATATGTGAATGAAATGAGTCCTAAATCAATAGAGAAAATAATATGAATATAAATCAGATGAGTTCAAAATAAGCTAAAAGAAATTAAGAAAATATTGAAGATATAAGAGAATTTTGATCAGTCTAAAGTTTTAAAAGTAAAATGGATAAAAATAAAATGTGTAAAAGATAGATTAATAGAAATTGAAATTATTTCATAAAGATTAAAATAGATGGAGTACAAAAGTGAATAGACATCATGACAAATAAAATAAAGAAATAAGACATAGAGAACAATAATAAAAAGATCATCAGATTAATAAATGGGTAAATTAAAAGGAACAATTTGGAAAAAAAATTATAGAATTCATGTAAAGAAGGAATAAGGGAAAGCAACTGAAAAGAAAAAAAAATATGTATATCTTTTATTATATATATTTATAAATACTTACACAATAAAATATATATGTATGTGTATGTGTTTTTGTGTGTCTGTGTATGTTAGTACATTTTTTCTGAGAGGGAAGAGGAGAGGGAGAAAAAAGGAGAGGGAGGCCAGGGAGGGGGATAATAGACCATTCATATTAATAGAACATACTGTGTACAAGGCTTCCCTGGTGGCTCAGATGGTAAAGAGTCTGTCTGTAATCCAGGAGACCAAGGTTTGATCCCTGGGTCAGGAAGATCACCCCAGAGAAGGGAATGGCTGTCCACTTCAGTATTCCTGTCTGGAGAATTCCATGGACAGGGGAATCTGGAGGCAGGCTACAGTCCATAGGGGTCACAGAGTTGGACGTGACTGAGTGACTACCACACACTATGTACAGGAATAGAGTCATGGAGCATAACTTAAACTTCTGAAATTTTAGATATCGATCCAGGCAAACATCTAGGTATCTTACAAAGAAAAGAAAATCCCTATAATGACACTTTATTTCAAAACATAATGGGTTAACATATTTAAAGTAGTCAAGGAATGGAAATATGAGCTTCAGCCAAACTTACTTTAAGTATAAAGACCAGAGACCAATAGCTATTAAGTTATTAACATGTCAGAATGAAATGATTGTTCTCTTGAGTGCTCCTTGAGCAATCCCCTAGGAATGAACTTCAGACATTTAAGGAAAAAACTTAGAACAAACTTCAATAAAATGTCTGGCAGGATCATTGAATTGTATGCAAACTAAATTACATGGATACAAATGATAGAATTTTTGAATTTTTAAATACAAATTGTACTTATCAATTTTACTTCAATAAAGCTATAAAATGGCTACTGATTCTCTCTTAAGTATTAGTTTGGGAGTAAAATATTGCTTTAAAATAAATGGAGAAAGAATGTGAGTGGGGAATAAATTAATAATAGGTTCAAATAATTCACAAGTGCAGGTATATGAAAATTAAAGAGAAATATCTATAAGGATAATTAATAGAATTATAATTTTGAAAAAAACTGTAAGTACAAATAGATATAATGACAACCAAAAAGAAGGAAAGTTAATTCGAGCTAACAAATTGGTCTTATTAATAAATATAAATGATCTTTTCTTAAAAATTAAGAGAAAATACTTATAGCTTTCAAACAAAGCAAAATCTAACTTCATCTTATATTGCATATTATATACTGAAAAAAATATATAGTGAAAAAAAATCACAAAAATCCAGAATAGTAAAGAAATAAAAGGCTCTGCAAGGATATTCAGAAAATTAAAATTAAAGAGAGTAATGATCTTAAAATAGGGTAAAATGCAACTCTTTCAAAAAAAGAAAGAAAGAAAGACACTTAATTATGATAAGAAACTGCAAGTCAGAATGAGAACATACCAATACATTTCATATAACAGAAGTTACCAGACCTGTTCAGTTCAGTCACTCAGTCGTGTCTGACTCTTTGAGACCCCATAGACTGCAGAACACCAGGCTTCCCTGTCCATCACCAATGCCTAGAGCTTACTCAAACTCATGCCCATAGAGTCGGTGATTTCATCCAACAATCATCCTCTGTTGTCCCCTTCTCCTATCTTCAGCCTTTCACAGCATCAGGGTCTTTCCCAAGGAGTTAGTTCTTCATATCAGGAGGCCAAAGTATTGGAGTTTTAGCTTCGGCATCAATCTTACCAATGAATATTCAGGACTGCTTTCCTTTGGAATGGGCTAGTTTGATCTCCTTGCAGTCCAAAGGACTCAAGAGTCTTCTCCAACACCACAGTTTAAAAGCATCAATCCTTCAGCGCTCAGCTTTCTTTATTGTCCAACTCTCACAACTGTACATGACTACTGGAAAAGCCATAGCTTTGACTAGATAGACCTTTGTTGGCAAAGTAATGTCTCTGCTTTTCAATATACTGCATAGGTTTGTCATAGCCTTTCTTCCAAGGAGCGGTTCAGTTCAGTTCAGTTGCTCAGTCGTATCTGGCTCTTTGCAACCGCATTAACCACAGCACTCCAGGCCTCCCTATCCATCAACAACTCCCAGAGTTTACCTAGACTCATGTCCATTGAGTCGGTGATGCCATCCAACCACCTCATCCTCTGTCAGTCCCCTTCTCCTCCTGACTGCAATCTTTCCCAGCATCAAGGTCTTTTCAAAAGAGTCAGCTCCTCATATCAGGTGGCCAAAGTACCGGAGTTTCAGCTTCAACATCAGTCCTTCCAATGAACACCGAGGACTGATCTCTTTTAGGATGGACTGGTTGGATCTCCTTGCAGTCCAAGGGACTCTCAAGAGTCTTCTCCAACACCACAGTTCAAAAGCATCAATTCTTCGGTGCTCAGCTTTCTTTATAGTCCAACTCTCACATCCATACATGACCACTGGAAAAACCATAGCCTTGACTAGACGGACCTTTGTTGGCAAAGTAACATCTTTGCTTTTTAATATATTGTCAAGGTTGGTCATAACTTTCCTTCCAAGGGGTAAGGATCTTTAATTTCATGGCTACAATCAACATCTGCAGTGATTTTGGAATCCAAAAAAGTAAAATCAGCCACTGTTTCCACTGTTTCCCCATTTATTTCCCATGAAGTGATGGGACTGGATGCCATGACCTCAGTTTTTTGAATGCTGAGTTTTAAGCCAATTTTTTCACTCTCTTCTTTCACTTTCATCTGCTATGTCTGCAGTCTGAGTCCCAAAAACTGAGAAAACAAGACATCCACGGCAATGCAAACGGAAAAAGGGAATTTATTTCTAGCTCGAGCTAGGGCCCCCACCACATTCAATGCAGTGGAGTGGAGCAAGAGCCCCGAGCCCAGATTTACAGCAGTATTTATAGGTTTAACAAAGACAGGGAGTTGGCAAGGGCTGATTGGCTGCAGGGGTTTCCTAGTATTTACTAATTGGGTAATCTTTATTGGCTGCAGGGATTTCCTGGTAGTTACTAATTGGCTAATCTTTATTGGCTGCAGGGGGATGCCTTTTACGTCCTGATAAACTCAAACCAGGTTACGGGGAGTATGCTGATTAGACAAGTCCTGGCATCCACAGGGATGACCTCACTGGGCAGTGACTCAGCTTTTCCAGTGAGTCCTACCTTAGTCCCTGAAGGCTATCATGGCATTTGTTAGGTCCCAACACATCAAGAGGCTTTTTAGTTTCTCTTCACTTTTTGCCATAAGGGTGGTGTCATCTGCATATCTGAGGTTATTGATATTTCTCCCAGTGACCTTGATTCCAGCTTGTGCATCCTCTAGCCCAATGTTTCTCATGATGTACTCTCTAAGGAACAAGCATCTTGTAATTTCAAGGCTGGTCACCATGTGAAGTGATTTTGGAGCCCAAGAAAATTAAGTCTTTCACTGTTTCCATTGTTTCCCCAACTATTTGCCATGACGTGATGGGACCAGATGCCATGATCTTAGTTTTTTGAATATTGAGTTTTAAGTCAAATTTTTCACTCTCCTCTTTCACTTTCTTCAAGAGGCTCTTTAGTTTTTCTTTGCTTTCTGCCATAAGTGTGGTGTCATTTGCGTATCTGAGGTTTTTGATATTTCTCCTGGCAATCTGATGTTAGCCTGTGCTTCACCCAGCCCAGCATTTCACATGATGTACTCTGCATGTAAGTTATATAAACAGCATGACAATATATGGCCACATTATTTATAACAGTCTAAAGCAAGGATTGAAAAATGGCTAAACAACTGATAATGTGGTATATAGTCAGAAATGCTGAAATGTAAATGAATCCCAAAGATAATTTAAGTAAAACAGCTGGACACCAAAACTACACAGTGAATAATTCTATTTATATGAAAAGTATAGAAAAGGAAAATATTCGGGAAATGAAAGCAGATTATTTGTCTAGGACAGGGAATGGGCAGGGTGGTTAAATGCAAAGAGCAGAGCAAACTTTATGGTATGATGGTGCTATCCATGTATGTGCACTCAATCATGCCTGATTCTTTGTTACCCCATGGACTGTAACCCACCAGGCTCCTCTGTCTATGGTATTCTCCAGACAGGATTATTGGAGTGGGTTGCCATTTCCTACTTCAGGGGGTCTTTCCCATCCAGAGATCGAATCCACATTTCTTTTATCTCCTGTATTGGCAGACAGCTTCTTTACCACTTGTGCCACCTGGGAAAATGATATATGATTATAATGTGGTGATAGTTGTATCTTTTGTTTGACCACCTCCAATTTGCCTTGATTCATGGACCTGACATTCCAGGTTCTTATGTAATATTGCTCTTTACAGCATCGGACTTTGCTTCTATCACCAGTCACATCCACAACTGGGTATTGTTTTTGCTTTGTCTCCATCTCTTCATTCTTTCTGGAGTTATTTCTCCACTGATCTCCAGTAGCATATTGGGTACCTATCGACCTGGGGAGTTCCTCTTTTCGTATCCTATCATTTTGCCTTTTCATACTGTTCATGGGGTGCTCAAGGCAGGAATACTGAAGTGGCTTACCATTCCCTTCTCCGGTGGACCAAGTTCTGTCAGCCCTCTCTACCATGACCTGCCTGTCTTGGGTTGCCCCGCAGGCATGGCTTGGTTTCATTGAGTTAGACAAGGCTGTGGACTTAGTGTGATTAGATTGACTAGTTTTCTGTGAGTATGGTTTCAGTATGTCTGCCCTCTGATGCCCTCTTGCACACCTACCATCTTGCTTGGGTTTCTCTTACCTTGGGCATGGGGTATCTCTTCACGTCTGCTCCAGCAAAGCACAGCACTGCTCCTTACTTTGGATGAGGGATATCTCCTTACTGCCACTGTTCCTGACCTTCAATGTGGGATAGCTCCTCTAGGCCCTCTTGTGCCTGTGCAGTCACTGCTCCTCAGGTTGCTTCTCCCAGCCACTGGCCCTGGTCTTGGGCATGGGTGGCTCCTCCCAGCTGCCGCCCCTGATCTCGGGTGCAAAGTGGCTTCTCCCGGCCACCCTGACTTTGGACATGGGGTGTCTCCTCCCGGCTGCTGCCCCTGACCTTGGACGTGGGGTAGCTCCTCTTGGCCACCACTGACCTCAGATGCAGGGTAGCTCCTCTCGGCTGTTCCTGCTCTGTCACAGCCTGGCACTCTAGGCCACTACCACTGACCTCTGATGTGGGGTAGTTCCTCTTGGCCATGCTTCGCTTAGTGTGCTGGCTCTTGTAGCCACCTGCGCTGAGTGCGCCAGCTCTTGCAGAAGCCTGTGCTTAGTGGCAAGGGTGAACATCGACATTCTAGGAATCAGCGAACTAAAATGAACTGGAATGGGTGAATTTAACTCACATGACCATTATATCTACTACTGTGGGCAGGAATCACTCAGAAGAAATGGAGTAGCCATCATGGTCAACAAAAGAGTCTGAAATGCANTTACTACATACAAAATAGATAATTAGTAAGGACCTACTATTTAGCACACTTCCCTGGTGGCTCACCTAGCAAAGAATCCGCCAGCAATGTGGGAGACCTGGGTTCAATCCCTGGTTTAGGAAGATCCCCTGGAAAAGAGAATGGCTACCCACTCCAGTATTCTGGCCTGGGGAATTCATGGAATCTATAGTCCATGGAGTTGAAAATAGACACAGCTGAGTAACTTTCACTTTCACTGTATAGCACAGGGCTAGTGTGCTCAGTTGCTCAGGCGCCAGGTTTCTCTGCCCATGGAATTTTCCAGGCAAGAATTGTGGAATGGGGTGCCATTTTATACTCCAAGGTGTCTTCCTGACCCGGGGATCAAACTTACCTATCTTAAATCTCTTACATTGGCAAGCAGATTCTTTACCATTTGTACCACCCGGAAAGCCCTATAGAATGGGGAACCCTACTCAATATTCCATAATGGTCTGTATTTGAAAAATATTCTTTAAAAGAGTGAATATGTGTGTATGTATAACGGATTCACTTTGCTGTATGCCTGAAACTAATACATCATAAATCAGCTATATGCCGATAATTTTTTAATGTAATTTAAATGTTTTTAGCAGCCACACATAGCAAAAATAAAAGGAAACAGGTGAAAAAAAAAAGCCTGATTAACAGCAAAATATAATTCCTCCATTTCATTCTTACATCTTCTGGACAGCAGAGGGAATTTGGATTTCAGCTGTCATGGAAGACAACTTTCAATTTGAATTCAGGTGGCAACAATGGTTTTATTCACACATACAGTAAAAAATTTATGGGCAACTTAGTGGGAGCCAGGTGTTTTTCTATTCAATTCCCTCACGCTGCAGAGTCATTGCTCCATACATTCTGTCTCTTACTTTTAGATCTATTAAATTATTCCCAGTCCCTGGCACTCAGCCTAGGAAAGAGTAGCCTACTTCAGAAAAGTCTTATGAATCAAAAATTCCTTTTTCAAATAACAATAAAAAATATAGGTGAGGAGAATAACCTACACAGGGGCAGGAGTTCTACCCCTTTGGAGACATACCTGATATCGACATGTGAGCCGAGTCCTTTCTGCATCACAGCACATCAGACAGGAAATGAATATAGTAGGTGCTCTCAGCCCTAACTTAATAATACAGCATCTTCTCTTCTTTAATCCATCTGCGAAAATGACTTCCGAATACTTCACTGTTAAGGATATCTGTGAAAGAAATTTAAAATCTGTGTGCCAAATACTCAGAGGTGGGATAGAAAGAATTGGCTAAACAGAATAGAAAGGACTGTCAGTGACTTGGTGCAGATTTTTAAAAAGAGAGAGAGAGAAAGCAAAAAAAAAAAAAAAAGTGAGGATATGAGTAAGGCAAAATAGCAGATGTCCTGCTGAAAATATAGTAAGTGACTTCTCATTTAGCCATCTGTGGTCCAACTTGCTTTGTGGGAAACTGACATTTACAAAACGATTTACTCCAGTTATTAAGGACTGGTCTCAAGGTGCTTGCATTTATGGGGTCACATTTGTCTCACGGTACTATTTGCTGTTCACTCGTGTAGCATGGTCAAAATTACTTGGTCAGAAGTAGATTGAAAGGGTATCAGATATGGAGTCTGTGGTTCTCCATTCATGTAGTAAGAAGCTCTTGTTAACTGCATACAGTATCAGTTTACATGCCAACTCCAAATGATGCAGATACAGCCTCAGGTCACCTGCCAACTCGAAAGGATGCAGATACAGCCTCAGGTCACATACCAGCTCCAAAGGATGCAGAGCAGCAGCCTGGCCCACAGTGCTGGGAAGAAGTGCCAGACTAAGTCCTGACTCAGCAGAGAAGAGCTTCATGCAAGACTGATGTCTTCTGTGAGCCTGGATTCAGCTTGACCTCATCTTCTTATAATTATCTGTTTACATGGCTATCGCCCCACAAATGTAAGCTTCTGTAACCCAGAAATAATACCTCACTTATCCCTCTGTCTTCATTTACAGACACAGCATCTGGCCTCCGGTGGCTAGTTCATACATGAACAACTGTTTTTTACTACCTTGTGGCCAACATCACAGAGTGGCAAGAACTGTAAGTGGTAATTAGAGTATATTTATGTTCATTCTGAAAGTAAAAGTCTGTGGCAATGATTAGAGTACCACTCCTAGTCACCACCATGTTCCAATCTATCCACTATTCTGCCTCCAAATGGAAACTAAAAGCTATTTAAATTCCTTCATCAAGTTCATATTTTTTAAGGACCTATTAAAAATTCAAGAACTAATATAACTATGTTTTCAGTCTTTTGGCTTCTTTAGAGTAGCACATGATAGAAAATAAAGAAATAACTCTATTGCTTGATTTTTAAAATCCTCCTTTTAGCCTCAACTGGATTACATAATTTTGTAATAGTAGTTAAAATACTATCAATATTGATAAACAAAAACAAATTCATAGTTTAAATAATATTAGCATATGAGTGTTTAGTCATGTCCAACTCTTTGGCATGCCGTGGACTAGAGCCTGCCAGGCTCCTCTGCCCATGAAATCTTCCAGGCAACAAATACTGAAGTTGGTTGCCATTTCGCTCTCCAGAGGATCTTCCTGGCTTAGGGATTGAAACCATATCTCTTGCATCTCCTTCTTTGGCAGGAAGATTTCTTTACCACTTGTACCACCTGGGAGACCTTAAAATAATTGACATGTATGTATGCATACATCTGCATATATGAATTGTAGTATCTTAGTAAATAGCCATTTATTTACAGTATATTTATTGTAAGATGTTATTACATTTATAAAATAATTTTCCTTTATGTACACTGTTTCTTGAATTTTTCTCCTCCCAATATCTGGATACATTTTGATTATTTTTTTCAGTTTGCCATTATTAAGAAAAAAAATAAAAGCAAAGCCTAAGTCAATCATTTTGGCTTTGAAAACTTGTTGAAAAGCTTTGTTCACACTAGAGTTAAAGTGGAGATCTTGGTATTATTTAGAGATCTTGGTATTATTTAAAGTAATTGGACTAATTAACAGCAAAGGACACCAATCCCTGGCAGACCTCACTCATCCCAATTGTATTCTTCTCTACAATATACTTCTTCATTAAGCATTTATTGAGTGCCTATTTCACGTACAGAGTATTTCGGTGGATTTAAATAATTTTACACAATGATCTGTGCATTTAAGTAGTTTTCAATTCATTTGAGGGAATAAACCATCCAATAGAAAAAAAAGATATAATAAAAATAATTGAAAAGTGTAGCCATCCAACAACTGGCTTGATATATCAACCTTGAGGTCTTCCTTTACAGTATCTTCTCTTTTGTCTATCTTCACACTTCTGTTGACTCAATACCAAGTCTAGTTAACTCTACCACTTACATATTTCATGAATGGATCCACATCTCTTCATGTCGGTTTCCATTGTCCTATCCTTATGTTTTTTACAGTGAAAGTTTCTGTGGACAATAACACAGTCATCTTTGTGCATCCCTTCCAGAAGTTGATACTATACGTAGTGCACAGTAGGTGTTCAGGTATAATTTTTTTTTTTAACTGAGGCAAAATACAGAAAATATTTGAAAATGAGGCTAAGGAAATGTAGGAAAACTTATTTTGCACCTAGGGTTTCCCAGGAACCAGACACACATTAATTTAAAATTTCTCAAAACCTTTGAAGTGAGCCAATTTTAGCAAAAAAGAAATTGACTTGCAAAGGCACACAGTAGCCTTCAAATTAAAAGAAGAAAAACTGCAAAATAATGGACTAGGAACACAAACTCATGTCTATGGCAAATTACTTTCCCATTAAATATTGCCTAAGATATTTTACTTTTATCTTGAGGAAATGAGAAACCAATTAAAGATTTTTGACCCAGAAAAAACATGATAACAACTGTATTTTAGAAAAATTTAACATGACAATATTGTGCATGATGTTTAATAGAGATACTAAATTCAGGTAGCTACAAGACTAACTCAGTGACCAAGGAGATTGTAAATAGTGTCCAGAGAAGGCTACAGCAAGTAGAAATTAAAAGAAGGAATAACTTTTGCCATAAATTGCATTGGAACTTATGGTCTATTTATGAGAAACCGCTGGTTCTTTTTCCACTACGGAGAAAAGAAAAATATTTTTTANCAGTGACCAAGGAGATTGTAAATAGTGTCCAGAGAAGGCTACAGCAAGTAGAAATTAAAAGAAGGAATAACTTTTGCCATAAATTGCATTGGAACTTATGGTCTTTTTATGAGAAACCACTGGTTCTTTTTCCACTGCGGAGAAAAGAAAAATATTTTTTAAAGAAAAGAATCACCTTCTCGAAAACATAGGTCAAATACATAGTCCAAAAAATTCATGGTGCTGTTTTCTCGTTTAGGAAATGTGCTGCAAATGCTAGGCCAGTTTCTTACATTGCTGTAGTTCTTCTTCTCCATCCTGGAGTAATTTATCAAAGTAACTGTAGGCAAAGGAACTTAAAGTTTTGGGGTTTCCAATTTCATCAGCTGACAACAAGCCCCACGGCAGACTCTAAGAAAATATGAGTCAAAGAACTGGAAGGAATGGCTGCTTGACAAGATGCTTCATAGGTTTCTGTGAAGAACTACTGTGTAGGTGAAGCTGGGAGGCAGTAACTGTAAGGTTTAAAAAACATGTCAAATAAATGATCTGATTCATTGTTTCACACATCTTAAGAGATGTCTCTTTTAAGCCAGTCATTTTCTCTTGAGTTTAAGTACCTTTTAAAAGTGAGGATGCTCATTGCTAGGCTTAGAATGAGACAATGCAATCTGACAACTGTAATGATAAAATAGGGCCTAAAATTCCAGGAAGAGTAGAAATAATCATAAGTATACTCAAAGTACCTATGAAAAGAATAGAAGAGATACCTTTTGTAATGTTGCATGTCTAGAGTTGAATGAATGCTATACATCTGAGAGGGTAACAGGCTGGAAGGCTAGAGACCCCCAAATGGAGGAAATAGGTTGCAAGTGTCAGATATTTTTAAATCTCTCCTAAGCAGCAAGAGGAAACAAACTATGTGTCAGATTTTTTTTTCCTTCTTTATACAAAATTAAAAAGAGATTTCTTTTAAAATTGTGCATTGCCATGATGACACCTGGTTCCACTTGAACTTAACTTTTCGCAAACCTTGAGCTAACCAATCCATTTTTCTTATGGAATTGTTTTGCTTAAGCTATGTTAATGACCTATGTATTTACCCTAGACTCTGTCTTTCTTCAAGTTGGTTCTGCCTAAGACTCAGAACCGATAATGACTCAACAAACCAGTATTTTACTCATACTAATGTTTTCCTAATCTATGTAAATGAGACTATGTATTTGCTTGGAAACCTGTCTTTCTTCAAGATTCATGTCAATTGTCTTATGGCCTGGGAAGCCTCACATTGTGCCAATGTTATCTCAAAATGGATGTTGTGGGCGAGGGGCCTGATGCTACCCTCTGAGTTTTTTGTTATTGTCAATTTATTCTTCATTCTCTGAATATCGAAATAATCTTAAAAGTATACTGATTCTTATTAAATGTACACTGATTCTTATTCAACATTATGTACTCAGTAACTAGCATAGTGCCTGGTGCCTTGTAGATGATCAAAGTTTGTGTGATGAGTAAATGTACTAGTTAACAAAAGAAATTAGGAATAAACCTTTGCAAGAAGTTTAGGAAATATTACATTCAATCATTCAATAATTATTCTGTTAATTACTACCAACTAATGTCAACCTATGCATTAAATAATGAGATGGTAAACAGGTAAGATTTAGTTGACTCTATCCTTAAATAAAGGTCTTCTCTGGTGGCTCAAAGGTTAAGAATTCACCTACCAAGCAGGAGACGAAAGAGATGAGGCTCCCTGCATTGGGAAGCTCCCATGGAGAAGGAAATAGCAACCCGCTCCAGTGTTCTTGCCTGGGAAATCTCGTGGACAGAGGAGCCTGGTGGGCTACAGTCCATAGAGTAGCAACAGAGTTGGACATGACTTAGTGACTAAACAACAAAAACAGCAACAATCCTAAATAAAGAGAGCAGTTTAGAAATATGGTAAATGAATAAACAGAGGTTAAATTGTTGGATTCAGGGCTCAGGGTGATGGCTGCTCTTTTAGAGAACTAGGGGCAACTTCATCAGAGGATGAAGTAACTCATCTTTGGACTAGGGTGGCTAAGAATTTCTTTTGGAGGAGTTTTCCTTTGATCTGGATCCTGAATGCCAAGATGGTGATGGTGGAGCCNAATGTCTCTGCTTTGAATATACTATCTAGGTTGGTCATAACTTTTCTTCTAAGGAGTAAGCGTCTTCTAATTTCATGGCTGCAGTCACCATCTACAGTGATTTTGGAGCCCCCCAAAATAAAGTCTGACACTGTTTCCACTGTTTCTCCATCTATTTGCCGTGAAGTGATGGGACCGGATGCCATGATCTTTGTTTTCTGAATGTTGAGCTTTAAGCAAATTTTTTCACTCTCCTCTTTCACATTCATCAAGAGGCTTTTTAGCTCCTCTTCACTTTCTGCCATAAGGGTGGTGTCATCTGCATATCTGAGGTTATTGATATTTTTTAACAGAAAGAAAGTAGAAGCAGTTAGGTCCTAAATGGATTCTAAATGTTTTACCACATTTTAAATTTATAATGCAAAATAATCTTTGAACTACATTTAAAAGCCTAACAATTTACTAGATGTTGAAAGAGGTAAAAAATAAATGATCTCTGCCCTATAGGATATTTTTATACTTGTTTAATTCCTCAAAATCCATGTAAGAAATTGCAACTTATTAATTATTATTTTAAGATATTGTTATGGTTTTAGAAAATAAATTTTGAGGCTAGTATTTCAGTTTTCATTAATTATGGAAAATAATAAACTAGCTTTCTAAAGGTGCATTCAACACAACTTTTTCTCCTACACAATGAATAATCAGTAGATGTTATTAAAAAATTGAAATTTATCTTTAAATAATATTGTATAAAGCTTAAACAAAATAAAACGAATCTGTTAACATAAAGTTACACAGGTATTATCATTTAAAAATTTTTCCAACTTCTTAACAGTCTAATCTTTATGAATCTCCAAGCAGGGAATATAAAGTACACAGTTTCTCCACTCACAAGAAATTGTTATTGTCCAGAAAGTGGCATGTTACCTGAAACTTTTGCCTTGGCAAAACCTTTATAATCTTATACAAGTTACTTAATGCTCTATAACTATAGACAAGTTATTGACTTTTCTGATTTTTCACTGAGTGAGTGAAACTCGCCGTCGTGTCTGACTCTTTGCAACCCCATGGACTATACAGTACATGGGATTTCCTAGACAAAATACTGGAGAATGAATATGCCATTTCCCTTCTCTGGAGGAATCTTCCCAACCGAGGGATCGAACCCAGATCTCCCTCATTGTGGGCAGATTCTTTACCAGCTGAGCCACAAGGGAAGTCTGAAACAGTACTTAAAATATTACAATTTGAGGTAATTTTATGGTTCAGATGGTAAAGTGTCTGCCTACAGTGTGAGAGACCCGGGTTCAATCCCTGGGTCGGGAAGATCTCCTGGAGAAGGAAATGGCGACCCACTCCAGTATGCTTGCCTGGAAAATCCCATGGACAGGGGAGCCTGGAAGGCTACAATTCCTGGGGTCGCAAAGAGTCGGACACGACTGAGCGACTTCACTTCACTATAATCTATTAAACTGAAAATAACTGCAGAAATGTTAGGAATAACTTTGAATCTTTTAAAAGTTTGGCTGTCATTTGAATTATTGGATAATAACAGGATTCTGTGAGGTTTCTAATGATAATTGAGTGCAACAAATTAGATACAAATGAAAATATATACAAATTTTACCTTGTGTCAGGGTGGACTTATTCTACAGCAGGATTTACTTTTTAATAAGAAACTCAGAAGTTGAAGGATATACCATGATCATTTTTTTTTTTAATGAAGAGTTTACATATTTATCATTAGAGAAATTGATCTCTTGGCAAGTTATGTACCGCTTTGGTGACCCTTATAAGGGTGACAGAATATTTCCTCTCCTGGCTGCCACAGGCATAGAGCCAATTTTTTAAAATCCAAATATAATTTCATGTGAAACTTCAAAAAGTCATGCTATAATGTGAAGTGATGCTATTTGACTTGCAGAAATGAGTTTATTTTCACAAAATTGGAATTTTAAAGTAACAAATATCTGAGGTTAAAAATAAATGAAGTCAAAACTTCCATCCAAAATATTGAATATAAATATTATAATTTATGTTAAATATAAATAGCAAAATAAAATAATCAATATGATAGAGTATAATACTATACTATACACAATATTGGGGAAGGAAATGGCAACTCACTCCAATATTCATGCATGGAGAATCCCATGGACAGAGAAGCCTGGCAGGTTACAGTCCATGGGGTCACAAAGAAACAGACAAGACTGAGCAGCTTCACTCTTCACTCTCTATACACAATATATATTATAATAGGTACCATAATAAATATAATAGGTACTATAATAAGTATAATAAGTAGAATGACATTAAACATATAACAATATACAATGTATGAAAAAAGTTTCAGACAGAAATGTTTTTGCCCCTTTCCATCTCTCAGTTATGTTGTAGCTGAAGATTTTTATTTTTTTAATTCAATTGTGTTCAGGTTGCTTGTTTTCCCTTTTTAAGTCTTCACTGATCTTAACAAAAGGATCAAAATATTTTATGCCTTTTACAAGGTTTTATAAAATCTGTTTTTTGTCTACTTCTGCAGAACATTTGCTAGTCAGTCTCTTTTTCCCTCTCAGCTGACCGTTCATATTGATTTTATTTTTGTCATTCTTGTGTTCTATTTTAAGAATTGTTCCAGGTTGTTTATCTCTCCTCACTGCCAGATTGCTTCTTACTTGCCCAATAAATTTGATCTGAGATATCACTTCCTTAGGGAAACTTTTCTAATTTCCAGATTTAGTCATATGTCCCCCGATCTGTGCTCTCATGATTTTCTTTAAAGTTCTTATCAAATTTACTTAAGTGATTATTCAATCAATATGTGCTTCTGGCTGTAATCTCCATGATGGCAGATGTGCTCTTCACTTTATGTCTCACATCTACACCAGAATTGTACATGTTATTTTTGAATGGAAGAATCCTCAATAAATATGTGATATGCCTGTCTTAAACTAAAGAATTCTGTATTTACAATTTTACAGAAACATTATTAATACGATAATGAAACAATAGAAAGGAATTACAAAAACACACTTAGCAAATAGTAACTAAATGTCTATTTTTAACAGTTAATGTTATTACTTCCTGAACCTGTTGACGCAAACAACCACATATCAAAGAATAAGTGCAATGAGAAAGATCAAATAACTTACTATTAAATGCATAAGCTTCAAATTTTCTTTATATATATATACTTTTAATTTTTATTTTTACTTTATTTTACTTTACAATATTGTATGGGTTTTGCTATACATTGACATGAATCCACCATGGGTGTACATGAATTCCCAATCCTGAACCCCTCCTAAAGTGTGTCTTTGTATCTTCTTTTAATGAACTTTATATGCTTGGTACATTTCATTTACTAAACTGTGGTAGAAGTGATGCTGCATGAATTCTAAACCTATGGTAGAAAAGGCAATGTATCTTTAGCGATCAGAGGAGCCTAACATCTGAAGGAGAAAGATCATATAACTAAATATGCATCAAACAATGACAGTTTTACTTCTTCATTTCCAGTTTGGATTAGTTTTATTTCCTTTTCTTCTCTAATCGCCAAGGCTAAGACTTCCAAACATGTGTTGACTAGTAGAAGTGAGAGTGGGCACCCTTGTCTTGTTGCTCCTGCTTCTAAGCTGTTTCAGTCATATTTTACTCTTTGCTATCAGATGGAGTGTAGTCTGCCAGACTTCTCTGTCAACGGGATTCTCCAGGCAAAAATACTGAAGTGGGTTGCCATTTCCTCCTCCAGGAGATCTTTCTGACCCAGGGATTGAACCCGCATCTCCTGCTTCTACCATTGAGAATAATGCTTGCTGTGGGTTAGTCATATATGGCCTTTATTTTGTTGAGGTAGGTCCCCTCTATGCCTGCTTTCTGGAGAGTTTTTACCATAAATGGGTGTTGAACTTTGTTAAAAGCTTTTTCTGCATCTGTTGAGATGATAATGTGGTTTTTATCCTTTAATTTGTTAATATGGTGTATCACATTGATTGACTTGCATATATTGAAGATTCTTTGCATCCCCAGGAAAAAAGCCCACTTGATCATGATATGCGATCCTTTTAGTATGTTGTTGGATTCTGTTTGCTAGTATTTTGTTGAAGATATTTGCATCTATGTTCATCAATGATATTAGCTACAATTTTCTCTTTTTTTGTAATATCTTTGTATCCAGGTGATGGTGGCCTCATGGAATAAGTTTAGGAATGTTCTTCTGGAATTTTTTGGAAGAGTTTGAGAAGGGTAGGTATTAGCTCTTCTTGAAATGTTTGATAGCATTCACCTGGAGTTTCCTAAAAAAACAAAACAAAATGAGCCATATGAGCCAGCAGTCCCATTACTGGACATACACCCTGACAAAACCATAATTAAAAAAGACACATTTACCCCAGTGTTCATTGCAGCCCTCTTCAACATCCAGGACTTGGAAGCAGCCAAAATGTCCTCAGTAGATAAATAGATAAAGAATATGTGGTGTATATATATATATATATGTATATATGTATATATATATNATTTATAAAACAGGGACTTCCACCTTGCGATGTTATTGTAAGGCTTAAATGTGTTTCCTAACAGTGGTGTACAGCGTACATCCTGCTCACCGTGCTGGATTCCAGTGTTACCTGGCATCCGTAAGTACCTTTTAGGCATAATGAAGGAAATGAAAATATTTTTTCTCAGAACTCACTTTCTAATGGATTTATATTCACACATTTATATATACATACATATAATTGTATGTATATAAATTATACATTATATGTTTAATATATGTAAATTATATATAATGACTATATGAATATATATATACACATAAATTCTACATATAAATATTCACATATTTATATACATTCCAGTACTCACTTTATGATGGATGCTACCCCAATTAGTACAGGTTAAAATATCTGGTATGAAGAGGAATATCTTAAAAGGTAGATGTTTTCAGTGGTTTAAAACTTTAGATATTATAAAGAGAAACTGATTCTTGAGGTTACCCTAAAAATCAATCACCTGTTTAGAATCTCTTGGTGTTTTAGTCTGTATTGAGTCTNTGCTTCTTTGTTTTGTAGTTTCAAAGAGGAACTTTTGTAAGTTGGGGGGCCTGTCTTTTTAAGGGTATGTGAATACCTGTGAAATATCCATGTAACAACAGTTGTTTGCTCTTAAAATAGTAGCAAGCAGTACGTAGATGTGAACTTAGATCCCAGCTGTGACCTTGTACCTGGTCCTCTCACTTCATTTATAAAACAGGGACTTCCACCTTGCGATGTTATTGTAAGGCTTAAATGTGTTTCCTAACAGTGGTGTACAGCGTACATCCTGCTCACCGTGCTGGATTCCAGTGTTACCTGGCATCCGTAAGTACCTTTTAGGCATAATGAAGGAAATGAAAATATTTTTTCTCAGAACTCACTTTCTAATGGATTTATATTCACACATTTATATATACATACATATAATTGTATGTATATAAATTATACATTATATGTTTAATATATGTAAATTATATATANTCAAAAAAAAATAAAAATAAATAAAAATTTGAAAAACAAACAAAACTTCTCAAATTATATACATTAACGTAGACATACAAAACCACATATTAAATTGCTAATAGCACCTTGATATAGAGACGGTTTTTGGAAGAGCCAGAACAAAAGGAAATATTAATACCACACAGAAAAACAAAAAATTACAACAAATATTTTATCAGAAATTATACATATATGTTCAAGGACAATCTTTACAGTACTACAAAACAAAATAAAACTCTGTCAGTGTAAAATTAAATGCCTCAAAGGTATTGTGGGCTCAGTTTTAGATGCCATCACAATAAAGCAAATATTACAATAAAGTGAGTCTCACATTTTCTTTTTGTTTTAAAGTGCATATAATTGTTATGTTTATGCTACCTTGTAGTCAATTAAGTGTGCAAAACATTATATCTAGAAAATGTATATATCTTAATTAAAAATATATTGNATTGTGGGCTCAGTTTTAGACGCCATCACAATAAAGCAAATATTACAATAAAGTGAGTCTCACATTTTCTTTTTGTTTTCAAGTGCATATAATTGTTATGTTTATGCTACCTTGTAGTCAATTAAGTGTGCAAAACATTATGTCTAGAAAAATGTATATATCTTAATTAAAAATATATTGTTAAAAATGTTAACTGTCATCTGAATATCTCTGAACACATATCTATATCTCTGAACTAATAATGAAAAAGTCTGAAATACTATAACTAAGAATTAATAAAATATGACACAGAGACATGAAGTGAGAAAATGGTGTTGGAAAATGGTGTTGATAGAGTTACTTGATGCAGGATTGGCACAAACCTTCAATTTATAAAAAATGCAATATCTGTGAAGTTTGTTAAAGGGAAGAGTAATAAAATGAGGTAAGTCTGTATTCATTGAAAATGTCTTACAAGTTGAACATAAAAACCTTTCCAGAAGAGTAGGAATGAAGAACATTAATTGCTATTGAACCTGCATTACAAGAAATTCAAAGTAAATTCTTCAAATAAAAGATGTGAAGTCGCTCAGTCGTGTCCAACTCTTTGCAACCCTATAGACGGTAGCCTACCAGGCTCCTCCGTCCATGGGATTTTCCACACAAGGGTACTGGAGTGGGTTGCCATTTTCTTCTCCAGAGAATCTTCCCAACCCAGGGATTGAACCCAGGTCTCCCACATTGTAGGCAGACATTTTACCATCTGAGCCACCAATGATGGTAAATAGAAATTTGAATATAAGCAAAAGAATAAACAGTGTCACAAGTGGTAAATATGTGAAGAATATAAAATGTATTTTTGCTATTTAAAAAATGTCCTTTATGGGTAATCGGCTACTTAAAGCAAAAATAGCAATGTTATTGTTCAGTTGCAAGTCATGTCCAATTCTTTGTGACCCCATGGATTGCAGCACACCAGTCTTCCCCGTTCTTCACTATCTCCTGGAGTTTGCTCAAACTCATGTCCATTGCGTCGATGATGCCATCCAACCATCTCGTCCTGTCATCCTCTTCCCCTCTTGCCTTCAATCTTTCCCAACATCAGGGTCTTTTCCAATGAGTTGGCTCTTTTGTATCAGGTGGTCAAAGAATTGGAGCTTCAGCTTCAGCATCAATCCTTCCAATGAATAGTCAGAGTTGATTCCCTCTAGGATTGACTGGTTTGAGCTCCTCATTGTCCAAGAGACTCTCAGGAGTGTTTTCTAGCACCACTGTTTGAAAGCATTAATTCTTTGGTGCTCAGCCTTCTTTGTGGTCCAACTCTCACATTCATACACGACTACTTTATAAAAACCATAACTTTGACTATATGGTCCTTCGTAGCAAAACAATGTCTCTGTTTTGTTATACACTGTCTAGGTTTTTCATAGCTATTCTTCCAAGGAGCAGGTGTCTTTTTTCCCCCACATTTCTCCCATCTACTTGCCATAAAGTGATAGGACCAGATGCCATGATGTTAGCTTTTTAATTTCAAGCCAGCTTTTTCAACTCTCCTCTTTCATCTTCATCAAGAGGCTATGTAGTTCCTCTTCACTTTCTGCCATTAAAGTGGTGTCATCTGCATATGTGAGGTTGTTGATATTTCTCCTGGAAATCTTGATTCCAGCTTGTACTTCATCCAGCCTCGAAGTCCACATTATGTACTCTGCATAGAAGTTAAATAAGTAGGGTGACAATATACAGCCTTGATGTACTCCTTTCCCAATTTGAAACCAGTCCTTTGTTTCATGTCCATTTCTAACTGTTTCTTCTTGTCCTAAATACAAGTTTCTCAAGAGGCAGGTATTGTGGTCTGGTATTCCCATCTCATTAAGAGTATGCCACAGTTTGTTGTGACCTGCACAGTTTCATCCTACTGATATTAAAAACAATGAAAAAAAGGAATATTATGATATTATACAAATATATTTGGCATGTTTAAATGCCTTGAAAGGTATAAACTATCAAAACTCACTCAGGAAAAAAAAATGATCTATCAATAAATAGCACTATATTTAGATGATAATAATGCTTTCAAATTTTGCTACTATATATGCTTCTAATGTGGAGAAGGCAATGGAAACCCACTCCAGTACTCTTGCCTGGAAAATCCCATGGATGGAGAAGCCTGGTAGGCTGCAGTCTATGGTGTTGCACAGAGTCAGACATGACTGAAGTGACTTACCAGCAGCAGCATGCTTCTAATGATATGCAGCTATACACTTACAGGTCTTCCCAGGTGACACAGTCATAAAGAATCCACCTGCCAATGATGCAACAGCAAGAGATGCAGGTTAGATCACTGGGTTGGAAAGATCCCTTAGCAACCCACTCTAATAGTCTTTCTTCGAAAATCTCATGAGCAGAGGAGCCTAGCAGGCTATAGTCTTTGGGGTCGCAAAGAGTTGAATTGACAGAGCGCATACATACACACACACACACACAGTGAATTGAAAGTAACTGAACCACTTTGCAGAATAAAGTTTTCCACATAAGTTCTGAACTTTGGGTATATCTACTTAGCTTGTTTGAAATTTTTCCTTGAAAAATAAAACTGCACTTAATATATTCTTCTTACATGTCAATTTCTTTTCTATCCTAACACTTTCTATAATGCATATTTAAAATAGCATTATTAGTATGATAAAATGTTTCTCAAATTAGAAAAAGAAATTCAAGTCATAAACTTACTTTTCACATAATATCTTTAAGTTGTATGCTTTAAATGGTACAGGTCTAATTAGTATATAAGGCAGATGGTCATCTGGCAGTACACCAAAATTATAATTTAAATAAAGACTGTTAGAAAATCCCAGCATGATCTTTTCATGTTTACTGTGGCATATGCTTCTTCTGATGGAAGATCAGAATATGTAGAGAAGTGAATGATAAATAAGGACATATGGTATATATCTGTCCATTTTTAGTGAAGTCCAAGAGTTTAATAATTGTGTTTAAATGCTTCAATTAATCCCAAACTTAGCAGTGTGTTTTGGTATTCAATTCTTTGCCTTTTCATAATCATGAAGTTATTTAGTAAATGATCTCTTCAATTGAGTTCTGTTAAAACTGCTGAATACATTCTGGGAAATGATGAAATATATCCTTTAACCTCAAGAACAATAAAGTCTGATAGCTTGGGCTTGTAGACTGCCAGCAAGTTGCTAGCTGTCTGACCCTGTGTTATTTTTTATGCCGTTTAATACTAACCATTGTGATTGTGTTTATTATGAAATAAAATAATGTATGTTAAAGATTTAGCAGAGCATATTTTGTAAATATTAAATATTTTATTATCATTACTGTTTCTATCATTACTTTATTAACTATCTTATCATTATTCTATCAACATAAAGATGTGTTTTACAAGTAATTGTTATAAATACATGTCATTTATACAGACAATAGGTTTTCATTTTGCTCAATATACTGCAGAATTTTCATCTTGTTACACAGCTATCCTAAGTTGGGGTGAATTCTTTGCCTTGTCAAGAAGTCAAGTACTCTGTAAGCATCAGTGACCACTGACGCTGCTAGGCAGCTTTGCCAAAATTCCATATATGCAGCCTGGAAGGTGATAACTTGACCAAATGGCTTTAGGTCACTTACACAGAGATTATATGCAAGATCAGAATGGTGTTCAGGACTTATGTCACCAGAAGACAACACTGAACCAGAGGCACCAGATAACTGGTGTCATGAGCCAGCGATTTTCTCATTCATCGAGAAGATAATTGTAGCCTACAGTGAAGTGGTTTTATACAGGAGATGTAAATTTCTACACCTTAAAGTGCTTCGTGGCAGTCTTGTGTATGAGAGGGAGCCTCCAGGAGACATAGAGGTAGATGTGAAATGGTCCTGTGCTACCTTCTCACAGATCTGCCTATGAACATGCTCCTGGAAGAATCGGAGGATTTCCACCAAGTTTTGGTTAAGAATGCTGTTGAGTTTGGCCTGTATGACCTATACAGAGACATCTAAGATGACCGCTGTGCCATAATGGTAAATGATTCATCTACATGAAAAAATTTTCCCTTTTTGTCTGAAACTGACAAGATATTTAGAATATAATTTTTAGTTGAAATCTTGTCTGTGCTTCAGGTTATTTATATCTCCACTGTCATCAACAGCACCACGATCATTGTCATCATCACCATCATTATCATTATTAATAAAAAACTTTCACAGCATTTGCTACTTTCTAGACACACACTTTTACACTGTTTAATCATCACCAGAACCTTGCTGATGAGTGAAGTTGAATAAGTTATGAAGTCTGAATGCCAGTATGTGGACTTTCTGTTCAAAAAAATATTTTTATCAGACTCTTCAACATTTATGAAGTATTAGCTCTATCTCTGGATGAACTGACTTTAAAGCATATCAGTCCATTATTAACCAGCTACATACACCAGCTGATGGGGACATAAATCACCTTTATTTATCTCCATGGTTTAGAAAAATGCAGTATATAGTGGTCAGCCTGATGGACATATAGTCCAGCTTTTAAATCTATGTGTGCCATAAAGTATATTTTTCTCCACTTTGTTCAAGACTATCAGCAACTTTACTACATGATCTTCATTATTTTGCTTCTCTTAATATTGCTTTTGATGACTTTCACTCAGTTTTTATATTATTGACTGTTTTGAAAGCTCTTATTAAAAGAAGTCTGTGAAAATCTTCGCTATAATTGCAAATGCTATGAGAATTTCAGTCTAACCTCCATTATAAAATCACTTCACTCTGTTCTGAAATTGGTTCCTTGAGACTATCACTAAGTACTGACCTTCCCTCAATTAAGATAGGGTTAAAGCCCAATAAACTCATCATAAGTTTAAAGTATTATGAGTGAAATGCATTTAATACACATAACAACTTAATGTCATAGTTTAGTCTAGTGAAGTTGCTCAGTCGTGTCCGACTCTGTGACCCCATGGACTGTAGCCTACCAAGCTACTCTGCCCATGGAATTTTCCAGGCAAGGTACTGGAGTGGATTACCATTTCCTTTTCCAGGGGATCTTCCTAACCCAGGAATTGAACCTGGGTCTCTTGCACTGTAGACAGATGCTTTACCGTCTGAGCCACCAGGAAGTCCTAGTTTAGTCTTAAACATGCCTACCTTAAACATGCTCAGAACCCTTACATTAGTTCACGGTTGGAAAAAGTCATCTAACACAAAACCGATTTTATGAGAGTGTTGGGTATCTCTTGTCATGTATTGAATACTCTACTGAAAGTGGAAAACAGAAAGGTTGTGTGGGTACAGAATGATTATCCTCGTGATCACATGGCTAATGAGGAGCTGTGACTTTCAGCTGCTGCCTACCATTAGGAGAGAGTTTCATATTTCATGTCTCCAGTCAGGGAAACGATCAAAATTCAAAATCTAGAGTATGGTTTCTACCTTTCTCGCCACTTGTAAAGTCAAAAAATCATACACTGAACCATTGCAAGTTAGGGACTACCTATATGTTGCTTTATCATCTTTATGTAAACATACAAGTGAAATTTCTACTTGTCATTGCAGATGTCTCACCCTTTGTTGAGTACTACTTTGTTTATCCTTCTGGCAATTGTGAATAATTTAATTCAGGCTTTCAAAATGCCTTTTGAGGAAAGTCTTCTCTGGGTGTTGTTAATAGGTGTTTTAGGGTAAAAAAAAAAAAAGTCCATTTTACTAAGAGGTCTATTGGCTAAAGCAAGAAAGAAAGTTAATATAGGTTCCTTTTCCTCCAAGTTTTTCAAATGTTTACTGTGTGAAATATGAGCCTCCTGGAGAAGAGTATAATATGTATTGAAAATAAAAGTTTACCCAATTATGGAATTATCATTTTTGGTCAGGATGTCAACTATTATTAGTGAAAGTGCTTTCATTGACTATATTTCTCTTACCCTAACTTCTATAAAGTAGATAGCCTAAGCTATGGCCCCATGTTAAGAAATGACTACATAGAAACCCTGGATTTGTATTTTTGTTTTTCCTTTGCTCTGAATTTCTCAAATAATATTTTCAACTGCATTTTCTATATTTTATATTATGTGCTTACCTTAGATACACTTTTTAAATAAAATATTTAAAAATTGATAATACAATAAATGTATTGTTCTAAGCATGTCTTAATTATAGAACTACTCCTATTTATCATCACTTCTAGCCTCAAGAAATTTATGGCTGCATGGTAATAGTACACAGATATTTTTGTAGTCTGGAATATTGTGGAATTTGCATCAGTTTTTAGATTTTACATAAACTGTGCCATTGAATCTAGTGGAGGAAATTATAGCTTTAAATTAATTTTTATATTATAATGAGATTCTGAAACAAGCATGCATATTAGCCCAGTTGAATTTTCTTAAACGTTTTCAACTCATACCACAAGTTCACAAAATCAGCCTCAGGCACTAAAAAACTTAAAAGACAGTCTGATAGTGTTTCTTACAAATATTCTTTGAATTTTATGACTTGTCTCCCACATGAGGCGTAATAGTTTCAATGTTCTAATTAGTACTTGTGTATATTGCTATTACTTTATCTCTTTAATCACATTATTAAGACCGTTATGGAGATTCCTTATAGAATCACACTTTATAATAGTGTTTCTAATTTGAATATGTCCTTTTTTATGTTGTCTGATTCTGAAACATCATAAACTCTTTTTATGGGTCCTTTGATAGTAGTCACTTTCCTGTTTTATGCTTGATTAGAACATACAGTACTAAGTAATAAAGAAATTTCCTGAAGCTTTAGAGTTTTAGTGTCAAGAAAAAAAAAAAAAAGATTGAACTTCCTTTCCCTTGGGCTTTTATACTGGGACAAGAAATGGTATTTTTAAACCAATATCACTCTTTGAATG
>SJYV01022790.1:1835173-1907887 GCA_006410875.1 Neotragus pygmaeus
TTAGTGTCAAGAAAAAAAAAAAAAAAGATTGAACTTCCTTTCCCTTGGGCTTTTATACTGGGACAAGAAATGGTATTTTTAAACCAATATCACTCTTTGAATGCTTTATTGGAATGTGTACAAGGGATTCTGTTGTAGATGGATTCCTATGTACTACACCACCAGGGAAGTCCTACTTTATTTTTAGCACTTCCCTTGAACAGAGGAATACGTTGAAGAACTGAAAGTGAAAAAAAAATTTACTAGCTATCTTGACCCATATGAATTTAGGAATAGGTTCACAACACCCTTTCCCAGTATAGAGAGTTTTAGCCTAAGTTATAAACTTTCAAATTTATAGTCAACCACTTGGAACAAGCCTCATACACAATGGCATAGACTTATTCTAATAGATGCAGGAAAATCTTTAAAAGCTAAGGTGCATTTTGTCTTAGTTTAATTTTGATTCTCCAGACATAATTATAAAAATTTGTCATTTGCTTTGTTCCTTTCTCTAGTTTAACTTTTCAAATCTGTTGCATTAAACACAAATTAGATATGGCAATATATCTCTGATTAACCCAGAGACACATCTGAAAACTCCATCATCCATCATCACTATAACCAAAATAGACATGTGGATTGATTATTCTGACTATAGTCTTTACTACAATAGAACTCTGTTCTGTTTTATCATTGCTTCCTTGTATTGTTTTGTAATAGAGCTTGACATAGGGTTGCCAGATTTAGCAAATAAAAATATAGGTCAATTAATTAAAATTGTGTTCCAGATAAACAGCAAATAATATTTTAGTTATGTCCCATGAACTATCTGAGGCACACAAACTTATATTAAATATAAACTTGTTGTATATCTGAAATGAAATTTTAACTGGGCATCTAGTAAGCCCTGGACTTCCCCAGTGACTCATTTGTAAAGAATCCACCTGCAATATAGGAGCTGCAGGAGATGTGCGTTTGATCCCTGAATCGGGAGTCCCTTGGAGGAGGGCATGGCAACCCACTCCAGTATACTTCCCTGGAGAATCCCATTGGCAGAGGAGCCTGGCAGGTTCTAGTCCCTAGGATTGCAAAGAATTAGACACAACTGAAGCGACTTAGCACACATGAATGCTATTATATCCTAGCTTGGCCCAAAGAGAGTACTAAGTAAGTGTTAGTTACTACTGTTCTTGAAATAGAAAGGTATGAAAATGGAGATAAAGCTACCGTAGAAATGCCTTCTAGTTTGCCAAAATAGTTGGATTATTCTTGCCTGTTTCTACTTAGCTTATTGGCCTAGGATATAGTCCAGAGTCTCTTTAGTCTTAAAACTTAAATATTAACATAGAAGTTTTGAAACCTAAGGGAATAGTTTTTACTACATCTACTTAAAAATTAGAGAATGATAGCCCTGGATCATATCAAAAATACTTGTGAATTTCAACCAGAGACATGCTGAACTTAAGTGGACTATGAAGTTATACAAGTGGTTGAAGAATGAGAGAGGCAAAGACCACCAGACCCTGCACACAATGGGAAAAGAGGTGGACTCGGATTATCACCAGGGAGCAACTTGGAAAGACAAGCCAAATAGCACATAAAACCATTTAGAGCTGTGGTTCATAAGTGTGGATTTATGTCAGTTTGCACAGATGACAACGTTGGCAACAAAAACAGATTGGTGGAGGAGTTAAGATGACAAAACACACATGCCTGGCCCACTCCTAAGAGATTCAGTTTTAGTATGTCTAGTTGAACAGTTATAAATTTTAGAAGGTCTAAAAGGAAATCAGTTGAGTAATTGTGGTTGAAATCTCTGAAAAGATCTGCTTTCATTTATAATATTCTAATAGTACACACCTTTATCCAGTATGTGATGTTTATTTTAGCCCATTACCTTAACACATTACTGATCAGAGGTGTATTAACACCACAGGTGTTAGGTTCTGCAAAAATCCCCCAGTCATTAATGTGTTCAGAATGCATACTTAATGATTATATTATACATTCCATAGACATGTGGGACTTTAACTCACATGTACATACACTATATATGTAAATATACACTGTATATATGGATGTATATATATACCCACGTACACTATATGCATATATACACGTATATACACATACACTATAATGTGTGTATATGCATGTGTGCATATATACATATATAATAACATTTTTGTTATTTACAACTTTGTTTTCCTCAGTCTGTAGTTTCAGGAAGAATTTGTGCTAGTATCTTTTTCCAAGTATCCTCTTGAGTTCTTGCATATAGGTTTCTTTAACAATGACAAATAAATATTATCTTAAATGTTGACCAGTTATACAGTTTTAGATTTCTGACCGTTTTTATCATTAGTTGGCAGATGCTACACTATTCTCATTTAGTTCTCAGAGTCTGAGAAAAAAACATAAATTTTTAAAGAAAATTCCTTTTGTTAGTAAGCTTTTCTTTCTGCCTAAGAAGCTGTGGGAAAATCCCTTTATACTTGGATTGCAGAATTCTAAAAGGTTACATTCTAACAAGTTTTTAAATGTTCTTTGTTGAATTGGGAGTATGTATTACTGTAGAAGTGGTCTATTAGGTAATATTTTTACATCCAAACAATCAGAGTAAATTTTATCTGCTCTATACTATACCATAGAGTTTAGAATAAATGTTCAATAAGAAGGTTAACTTTCAACCTAGGCTGGTAGCTAGCCATTGAGAATAGTCCACACGTTTGCACCCAACATGGGGAATTTACCATTGTGCATAGTTTGAGTTTTGAGGCTGAGAAAATTGTTTAAGTTACTGACCCAAGGTTGACCATATCCCAGATAATGCTTCAGTCTGGGGAGTTCAGAAAGCATGAAGTACATAAAACAGAATATAAATGTATTGATTTATAATAAGTGGTTGAATAAATGAGAATGCAAAATTTTGAAATGAGTTTAGCTATCAAATTCTGCTCCCTGTAGCTAGACCACACTGAAAAGTACATTATCCAACAGTGATAGAATGAGCATTCATTCATTTCAGAATTAAAAATATTATTTATTGAATGTCTACCATGTGCCAACTACTGTACTCAGTATTTGAGATATAACATTAAGAAAGATAGACATGATTCCTGATATCAATAAGCTCATATTCTAGTTGGAAAGATGGATATATTATGAACAACAAATAAGTAGAAGCCATATTACTGGTACAAAGAGGCTTACAGTTTTCAGAGAGCATAGAATGTGAGGATGTAAGGTAGTTCAGAATCAAATGGAGGTATGTCCTGAGGAGATGATATACAAGCTAATATCTGACCATGGTTAATTAGGTGAAGAGGTTAGAAGAAGCATGTTCAAGATAGAAACCTGCTTGTGTGCTGATCCCACGATAGGAAGAACTCGATTTTCATATCACTAAATGAAGGCCCCTATGTCTGGAGTGTAGAAGACAAGGAAGAGATGAGACAAAAATACATTAAAATGTGCAAATCATATAGATTCTTAAAGAGAATATATTAATAGATATTTGTCTCAGGGCAATACAAAGTTGTTGAGCACATTTTAGCTAATGAATGATATAATATGACATGTGTTAAAATAAAAAATAAGTTCTGAGTGCTGGATGGAGAGTGAACAGGGCAGGGACAACAGTACAGTTGAAGAGAAAGTGAGATAGATAGGGCCCAGGCTCAATGGCTGCAGCTGGCCTCCTGTTGATCAGCAGGAGCATTGAGCCGTTATGAGATGAAAGCCCAAGCTAGATGACTGGCCAAAGACAACCTGGAAAGCTACCCCAGATAAGCAACTTAAGCCAACCCTATTGTGCACAACTCACTGCAGTTCGCCTCTGTGCTTTTCCACATGTACTTTGCCTCTCTTAAAAACTGTCTCTATTTCACAGCCTTGGTCTTTTTTGCTGAATGCTCTCTTCAAAGAAAACAAGGACCAAGGTCCTTCTAGCCATACCACCTCCAGAATCAAAGGGTGCTTACATAAGTTGAAGTAAAGTTCTACAGAGAGGATAGAAATCACAGAATTTGGTAATAGGTAATAGGTTGGATATGAGAACTAAATATAGAATAAAGAAAATAAAGAGATTAGTAGTAGTTTGAGAGAGTGGATGAATGAAACAGTCACTTAAAATATTTAAAAATTTTAAATTTAAATAAAATAGTCACATAATTGTTAAAAATGAAGTTCTGGTGTTACTACTCTTGCTGTTTCTCAGCATGTATCTTTTTTTTTTTTTTTCACTGTTATGTTAACTTACTGGATTCTGTGCTGAAATGTCATTCAGCTGTCAATAAAGTCATGTATAAAATAAAATGATTAACTCTTCAAATCCATTTCTAACATGTATCCTTTAATGTAACAATTACTTAGCTTCATTTGTAATTAGAACTTAGTCTTGTCTTTTAATTGAGATATAACATAACATTTAGTGGTTCAATTTGTTAGTAGTAATGAACCCACATCTTATTCTTTTAAAGACATTGAGCTATGCTATAGATTATGGTAATACTTATTTGACTTATGAAGAAAGATGAAGGTAAAATGAAAGCTGAACACTAATATAGTCTGTAATGTTATTGTGCCATATTAAAGACTTTTATTAGCTCTAATTGAAGGAAGAATTAATCAGGAATCTTTCAGTTGCAAATAATAGAAAACCAACTTAGTCTTGCTTAAGTTGAATAAGAAATTGCTATTGTCATTAAGTGGTAGGTTCACAAAAATATCATTATTGATAAATGACAAAATTAGAGAGAATTCTAACTCATCTAATCACTGTGTCTAAAAATAATAATAGATTGCTTAATTGGTCAGCAATTAAGCTGACCAATACACTTTGGTGGCTCTATTTACTGAATAGAATATATAAAAATGGGAGAAAAAGTGTACTCCCAGTTGANTTAGAGAGAATTCTAACTCATCTAATCACTGTGTCTAAAAATAATAATAGATTGCTTAATTGGTCAGCAATTAAGCTGACCAATACACTTTGGTGGCTCTATTTACTGAATAGAATATATAAAAATGGGAGAAAAAGTGTACTCCCAGTTGAATGTAGAAGGAACGTTGCTCAGTCGTGTCTAACTCTTTGTGACCCCATGGACTGTAGCCTACCAGGCTCCTCTGTCCATGGGATTTTCTAGGCAATAGTACTGGAGTGGATTGCCATTTCCTTTTCCAGCGGATCTTCCTGACCCAGGGATCGAACCCAGGTCTCCCGCATCGTAGACAGACACTTTATCATCTGAGCCACCAGGGAAGTCCTAATTGAATGTAGGATGAACAATAAATGTCTCCTGATTATGAGGAAATCATTTGTCCTGCAATATTCCATTGACTAGTCGACAGTATTCTCCTTGACACAATCTAAGACAGAAGACATCTGAGGAAGTTTAATACAGTGAATGGGATATAACTTTGCTCCCTCATTTCAACTGTTCCTTAAATAACACAGTTCTAAGACTTCCTTGGTTGAGTAAGCTCCTATTCTTTTCCCTGGAGCTTTTACTCCAATCAGAATAATTTGCAGCAACAGAGTTCCTCTCAGTTAGTCAGTTCAGTCACTCAGTCATGTCTGACTTTTTGAGACCTCATGAATTGTAGCACGCCAGGCCTCCCTGTCCATCACCAACTCCTGGAATTCACTCAAACTCATGTCCATCGAGTCAGTGNTTTTTTTTTTTTTCTCTAGGGCTGAGCTTTCTTGTAGCTTTTATTTGTCAAGATTCTCTGTAGAACCCTGATAAATCTTCACGTTCCTGTACTTTATTAGTAAAGGTACAAAGTTATCCAGTGTGTCCATCAGGCTGGTCATTTTGAATGGTGTGGCTTGAGAAAGTTTCATACAGTGAATGGGATTTATGAAATCTGAAGCAGTGCTAATTTATGGAACAGGTCAGAAAAAAGGGGTTTTGTTTGTTTGTTCATCTTAACAGCAAGTATAAATCTTCCTCACAAGAAAAGGCCTATCTTAGTTGAATCCTCTTTGCCAAGATTAACTGGGGGAGAATACCACCTCTTCAGAAAGCTTGAACTTCTGTGCATGAATCAAGGGAGGATTTATTTTGTTGCCTCAGAGAAAAGGGAGAGATATGGAAAATGAACTTGCAAACAGAAGATAGTGGAATGCTGCAAATGACATGAACTCCTCCTTCGTAACAACTAAATTTTCAATAAATTCCAAAACTCATTAGATATTTAATGGGAGTGGACAGTTTTTAGACATGACTGAAAGGGTTGATGTCAGAAATTAGTATAATTTCAGTGGAAAAGAACTGATGTGAGAAATGGAAATGTAGAACAAAGAACTAGCTGGCTGTGAGGAAACAGCTTTCATGAAATCATTGTCTAGACTCAAACATTGTCAATTTGTAGATTGTCAAGTTTTTCACAATTTCCACCTAGCCAGGGAGCCCCAGCTAACTAAATTACACTTAGAGGAATAGGTCATTTCCAATATCAGTCACATTTAAGGAAAATCACGATAACCTTGAAAAACAGTATCTATAACACATGATGTTCAACTATTGACAAGTGTATAGATAATAGAATAGATCCAATAGTGGTAAGAGTGGCTTCCCTGGTGGCTCAGACAGCAAAGAATCTGTCCGTGATGCGGGGGACCTGGTTTCCATCCCTGGCTTGGGAAGATCCCCTGAAGGAAGGCCTGGCACCTACCCCAGTATTCTTGCTTGTAGAATCCCCATGGACAGAAAAGCCTGGGAGGCTACATTTCATAGGGTTGCAAAGATGCAACACGACTGAGCAATAAGCACACACATACTGCTAGAAATAAATTTATGCATGCATGCCACCACACAAAAATAGATAAGTAAAAGGTCTTTTTGTTTATACAAAAGGCAAGTATTTATATCATCATCATTTTGGAAAGGATGAGGGAAAAATCAGAAGAACAAAACACCACCGTTGTATAAATGGAACACATGTAACTCATTACTAATGCTTTTGTAATTTTTACTATGTGCCAATTACTTTTTAAAATCTTCTAAACTATTAACTCATTGAATCTAGCAATAGTCTGAAAGAAGCATAGTCTTACAGATGAGATAAATAAAGCACAATGAGATGAAAAACCTGTTCAATCCTCACTAGTAGTATAAATAACTGACATAGGCAGAATTTTAACTCAGGTCATCTGACTGAGTCACAGTTTAAACCCTGTGTATAAGGCTTTGGGAGATGTTAATGAAGACTAATTAGTCACTTATACAGATGGGAGTTTTGAGAGGATGTAGCATAGTAACATGGAGAAGACAATGACAACCCATTCTAGTACTCTTGCTTGGAAAATCCCATGGATGGAGGAGCCTGGTAGGCTGCAGTCCATGGGGTCACGAAGAGTCGGATACGACTGAATGACTTCACTTTCACTTTTGACCTTCTGGCATTGGAGAAGGAAATGGCAACCCACTCCAGTGTTCTTGCCTGGAAAGTCCCCGGGACGGCGGAGCCTGGTGGGCTGCCATCTGTGGGGTGAACAGAGTCGGACACGACTGAAACGACTTAGCAGCAGCAGCAGCAGCATAGTAATAAGTGTGTATAGAGTTATTGCTGAGGTAAAGGATGGACTTGCCCTGAAAAATAAAAGCAAAAGGGATGACGGTACTTTAAAAATGTTATTCTTCTGTGTCTCTCTTTGTATATTTGCCAGTCTCTGGCTCCATACAGACAAAAGATGGGCTAAAAAACAAAAACATAAGTACTTTGTTTTTATTTCAATGGGCATTGCTAGAAACAACCCCAAACTACATGATGCTATAAAACAATTAGGTGAGAAATAAAGACCTAGGATCATGAAAAGCAAGCTAGTTGCACAGAAGTATTCTTAGGAGCAGGAAGTATTGATGGCAATGTTACTGGTAAAATAAAGAATCACAATATAATAAGCTTATTTTTAAACAGTACATGTTGTTTCTCTAAATGTTCCGAATTTATATTACTTTAAAAACATTTTACCAAAATCTGCAATTCTCTTTTCTCTCTGATTCACTTGGCCAGTAAACAATTTCTCCTCTATTTATAGCATGTTTCACTTACTCTCTGATAACCTTTCCTAATTGGAGAAGTTATTTTAACAGTTTTAGTCAAGTAAACTCAACTGTTCATCTATAGTAACCAGTGAAACTAATTGACAATTTTCTTTCACAGTTGATTTCAAACATTTCTGTAATGAATTCTTTGGATATATAAATGAATAAATCTTTAGTGAAATAAAAGTAACTACATTTATAAGACAAATATTAGGTAATTCAGTACAGATATAGACTGGTAGAGGCACAGGGAGAAGTACTGTACAAACTTGAAAATAAAAAGTCTAAAAAATTAATTAAAAACAAACATTTATATAAATAGAAACAAATATGAGTATTTCAAGTTATTCCTTCTTTTGTTCTAAATTAATGCTTAGCTATAAAGTAAAATATGTTACCAAAGTAATAAAATTCCTGAAAATTAAAGATGAAAATATGAAAGAGGAAATACTAATGAATATGTAATGAAAAAAATATTTAAAATGTTATTGTGGGAGCCAGACTTTATACATACACACACACATAGGTTTTACTGGTATACAAACAGTAATATTTCATAATAGTTCACATATAGGTATCCCTTGGTATCTGAGGGAATTGGTTCTAAGACTGCTCCCCCGCCCTACCACTCCCATGGACACCGAAATCTGTGGTTGCTCAAGTCTTATATAAAATGGCATAGTATAGTCAGTCCTTCATATTTATAGGTTCCATATCCATGGACTCAAATTCCATTCATGGTTGGTTGAATCTAAGGACGAAAAGCCTATGGCTAGGGAGAGGCAATGGTACTTGTTACTAAATGAGAAGAGATGTTAAAGACAATAAAAACAACAGTGAAAAACAATTGAATGCCATACTGATGCCTTTAACAGGATAGACTATTATAGTTTCACACAATGGAAATATTGACTGCAACTTTTAGAACATAGTATTAGCAATAACCTTTCACAGTAAGACTCAACCAAGCAAGTACGCCACATGGGTAATTTCCAATTGCCGAGGATAAATGCCTATCTTTTTTTTTTTTTTTTTCACTTTTAAAGAAAACAGTAGCCCCTTTATATCCATTTTTTTTTTTTAATCACTCGGATATTATTTTACTAATTACCACAATTCTGTTTGAACTTTGTGAAAGTTCTAACTTGATGATTCTAATATTCCAAAGTATGTAAAAATTACACTTTCTTTCTCACTTGACAAAACTGATGATAAAATTTTGAAAGTAACTTTTCTATATTTACCTGTGCCATTTTTTCATATTATGTTTTGTTTAATCAATAAAGTTCCTCTTTTGTTTCTGTTAATTATATTTGTTTATTCAAATATAATTAAATATATAATAATTAAAATTAAAGTTTGTTACATTTTAAAACTCCTGGTTAATCTAGATCTTTCCTTTTATTTTTGCTTTGAGTTATCATAGACCCTACTTAATCTTTCTTTTTAAAATTTTTTAATTGGAGAATAGTTGTTTTATAATGTTGGATTGATTTCTGCTGTACAACAATGCAAATCAGTCATAATGTTTTATACATATATTATATATTATATTTATATATAATATATAATTCATGTAAATATATACCCATATATATAATTTATATAAATGAATATATATAAATATATATTTCTATATATAAATGTATATGTATATTTCTACTGTACAACAATGCAAATCAGTCATGTTTTATATATATATTTACATATAATATATAAAAATATATAATTTATATAAATATATATATACTTTTTACGTAAAAAAAAATATATATATATATATATATCCAGGTGGCACTAGGGCATCAGTGGTTAAGAACCCATCTGCCAAGGCAAGAGACATAAGAGAGGTAAAAACCATTCCAGGATTCTTGCCTGGACAATCCCATGGACAGAGGAAAGTGATGGGTTACTATCCATAGGGTCACAAAGAGTCAGATATGACTGAAGTGACTTGGCATGCAGAGTGCATGCACACACACACACACACACACACACACACATACATATGCAGATATATATATATACACATACATCTACTCCCGCTTTAGCCTCCCTCTCTTCCATCCCAACACTGATTAATCTTAACTTCAATTTACTTACAACTTAGATTTATTCTAAAGCTTGTAAATTACCTATTATATTGCTATCTCTATTTGTGCATCTTCTTAGCTCCTAATGCATGACATTAACTGTGAGTTGATTTAAAATTTGAATTCCTTGGCAGAAGGAGCCTTACTTGTCCAATTTAGACATCATCTTCCTTCTTGCCCAAATCCCTCATGATAAATCAATTTGTAGACACATAGATAAATGGTATATATGCTAATGGGCTTTCCTGGTGGCTCAGATGGCAAAGAATCTGCCTGCATTGCAGGAGACTTGGGTTCGATCCCTGGGTAGGGAAGATCACCTGGAGAAGGAAATGACAACTCACTCCAGTATCCTTGTCTGGAGAATCCCATGTACAGAGGAGCATAAGGGTCTACAATCCATGGGATCACAAAGAGTCAGACACAACTGAGCAACTAAAACACATACATGTTAATGTTAGACTTGGTTAGTTGTATAACAAATTTCCTTAAAATCTGTGCAGTTCATACGGCAGCTAAAAGCAGAGCAGTTTCTCTTAGCTGGAATGGATTCCATCATTGACTTGTCAAGCATGAATCATTTATTGGAGGTATGGATGAGGTTCTGACTTTCCACTCACTCTTGAATCTATTACAATCTGATACTCACCTTCTGATACTCACCTGATACTCACTCTGATACTCACCTTCCCAACACTCACCTTCTGTTTTGAAGGTCACCAAACATTGCCCACTGACAGATTTTTCTCTCTTGCCTTATCTTTATACAACCTTGATTTCGTGGTTGAGGTCTCATCGATATTGATCCTTCAAAGGTTTTTCTCAGTACTTCTTGATAAATGTTAAGAACAGAGAATTAGTATGAGATAATACAATTTGTATTTTAAGATAGCTCAGGGAGAAGACAGTCATAGTTGAACAAAGTACCACGGCAGCTTTCATAACTGAAGGCAAGTGTGGAGTCTAGACATGAGCTGAAAAATAGGTGGCCTTTTTAGGAAGGAAAAGAATCCAGTCAAGCCTTAACAATATTTTATATTGGCAGAATGAATATAATAGGGAAATGCCCCACTGCAAAACAATTTGTTTGCATACAATTGTCCTCTTAATTTCATGCCCCTGATTTTGTCAAGAAAGCAAGTAGCAAGGAAGGAGGAGTCACATAGTCACATATATTCTGAGTGTTTAAAATATGGATTCCTGCTGAAATTTCATATAAATGGAAATAAGAAAATTAAAAAAAAAAAACCTAAATTGAGAGCCCAGGTCAAATGCTGACATAACCAAAAAGGTAGCAGCAACACAACAGATTGAGGCTGAAATAGTCATAGTTGTACTCAGTTTACTTATAGTCATAGCTTATAACTAACTTGGGGGCTTTCTCGGTGGCTCAGACAGTAAAGAATCTGACTGCTAATACAGGTAGACCCAGATTCAGTCCCTGAGTGGGGAAGATCTCCTGGAGAAGGGCATGGCAACCCACACCAATATTCTTGCCTGGAGAATTCCATGGACAGGGGAATCTAGTGGGTTACAGTCTATGGGGTCACAAAGAATAAGAGATGATTGAGTATATAACACACACACACCCACACATACACACACACACACACACACACACACACACACACAGTCATAGCTCAACTTTAGCTCAAATTGAAATTAAAACCTTTAAGAATCTGGATAATTAACTTATCATATAGCTCAGTTGGTAAAGAATCTGCCTGCAATGCAGGAGACCTGGGTTTGATACATGAGTCGGGAAGATCCCCTGGAGAAAGAAATGGCAATCCACTCCAGTATTCTTGCCTGAAAAATCCCATGGACAGAGGAGCCTTACAGGCTACAGTCCATGGGGTTGCAAGAGTCAGACATGACTTAGCAACCAAACCACCACTTCCCTGGTGGCTCAGATGGTAAAGTGCCTGTCTACAATTCAGGAAACCCAGGTTTGATCCCTGGGTTGGGAAGATCCCTTGGAGAAGGGAATGGCAATCCACTCCAGTACTATTGCCTGGAAAATCCCATGGACAGAGGAGTCTGGTAGGCTACAGTCCATGGGGTCGCAAAGAGTCAGACACAACTGAGTGACTTCATTCACTTAATCCCAGAAATAGGAAATTTCTCAGACTTAGTGTAAGAAAAAGAAAATAATACAGAACATTCTTTACTCTGTTTTGAATATACTCATACATTATGAGATATGAAAGAAAAAATGTAATTGATTAATAAAAAATCAGTCAATAGAAGCAGACACACAGATAAATTAGTTATTAAGAAAGCAGATAGACTATTCTGCTCAGGCTGCTTTAAGAAAATATCATAGACTAAGTGGGTTAAACAACAAAGATTTATTTTCCCACAGTTCTGGAAGGTGGAAAACCAAGATCAAATTCCTAGCGAGTTTAGTTTCTGGTGAAGTCTCTCCTCCTGGCTTGCAGACAGACACCTTCTTTCTGTGGTTCCCCACATGGCCTTTCCTTAGCACATTCATGCAGAGAGAAAATGAGATCTCCGGTATCACTTTTTATAAGGACACTAATCTTATTCAGTCAGGCTCCCTTCTTCAAGACCTTAGTTAACCTTAATTGCTTTTTTAGAAGTCCTGTCTCCAAATACAGCCACTCTGGTGATTAAGGGTTTCAGCANTTGCGACCCCATGGATTGTAGCCTATCAGGCTCCTCCATCCATGGGATTTTCCAGGCAAGAGTGCTGGAGTGGATTGCCATTTCCTTCTCCAGGGAATCTTCCCAGGAATAGAAACCAGGTCTCCCGCGTTACAGGCAGACGCTTTACCATCTGAGCCACTATTAACAAACTAAGTTGAATTGATATTACAGATGAATGTACTCAACAATGACTAAATAAATATATTTTCAAACTTAATGGAAAATAGGCCACATGCTCAATCATAAATAAGTTTTAAATTTTTCTAGGAAATCGCACAGATAAGATTTCTTGATCATAGTGAATTAAATTATGAATATATAATTTAAAAAACACAAGGTAAATCCTCACGTTCTTGGATATTAGAAATACACTTCTAAATAATCCTTGAGCCCAGAAAGAATCTATAGAGAAAAAGAAAATATGCTAACTAGACAATAATGGAATATCACATATCAAAATTTGTAGGAAGTAACTGAAGAAAATATTAAATCTACATCTTTATGCTGTGAGATATAGGCAAAAGATATGATACCGAAAGATGGATTCCACAGGTCGGTAGCTGCCCAATATGCTACTGGAAAAAAGTGGAGAAATAACTCCAGAAACAATGAAGAGACAGAGATAAAGCGAAAACAGGTGATGGAAGCGTCAGGGGTGTGCAATTTCCTTGGTTCTGTCTCATTGCAGCAAAAATTTGAAGCAACAGACAGATCAGTGCTATAGCTCAGTTTTAATTAGAAAGCAAAGAAAATACATTCTCAAGTCATGAGGGCAAGCTGAACCAAAAGATGCAAAGAGAAGAGAAGCCCCAATCCTTCTAGGCTTCTTCCTTTTAAACACTTGTCTCCTCTTCCCAGAGCCTGCCCTATGTAAACTGGGCTAGCCAGGAGAGCTTTTTTTTTTAACCTGAGGTCCTCGGACCTTTCTTTGTTCTATTTTTGTGGGCTTTTCCTCTTTGTCTTTTAGCCACCGCTATTTTGGACTCCTTTTTCTTATTCTAACTACCCAACATTCCCCTCTCAAGATATGGGAGGCTCAATTCTTTGGGTATGGGATGTTGAGGTCTCTCTGGCTACTTCCTGCCTAACTGAGAGGGCAAGGGGCATTGGGCCTCCTCCTCTTACTAGTATCAAGTTTCAGAGTCCTTATAGTGGTGTCTATCTAAGGATGAGCAATACTTTCCAAGGTCAGGTGGTTTTATATACCTTTGTTGAACTATCACTGTATATTGTAGCTTGTTGATCTGGACAGAGACAAAAATGGGTTAGACAATTGATAATATATGGAGCAATCATATTGTTAAGAGGTTAGAATAGGAAACAGGAGTCCAGAATGGCGGTGGCTAGAAGGCAAGGAAGAGAAAAGCCGGCAAAAATAGAACAAAGGAAGGTCAGAGGACCAGAGTGAGGACCTCAGGCAGAAAACATAGCACTCCTGGCTAGCCCAATTTACATAGGACAGGCCCAGGCGAGAGGAAAAATCGTATAAAAAGAGGAACCAAAGGGCTGCGGGTCTCTCTGTCTCCCCTGTGCACAAGCACTCATTCTCCCCTCTCTCTCTTTCTTCTCTTTGAGTCTTTTGGGTCAGCATGCCTTCATGTCTCAAGAGTGTATTTTCCTTTATTTTCTAAATAAAACTGATCTGTCCAAGAACTATACATGGACTGTCCGAGAGCTCTGACGCACCGAGGGCTTTAATGTCCATCACTTCAAATCTTTGATGTGAGGAGACAGAACCGAGGAGATTACACTCCCCTGACAATATGGTGATAACAGGGATTAGTAGGGGCATTAACCAACTCCAAATTTCCCCTTGTCAAGAGAACGATCACCCAAAGAGAGATTGTAGCCACCCTGGTAACTCTCCAGCTCGTTCTTTGAGATCCAGTAGGATTTGAATGCTTTCCTTGAGATCATGAGACTTTCTTTAATGTAGTTGGAGGGATTTACCCAGAAACAACACGTTTCATTTAAGATGACTCAAGTCCTTCCTCCTTCAGGTCAGGAGATCTATCTCATGTTTATTTTGGAGTACAACTCCTGCCAAGCTGTGTTGGCTCTTTAGAGCGACCCTTTGATATCTAATCCCCAGAAACTTAATATTTGGGGTGTTCATTAGAATAATGCTCACTTGTAGTCTTAAATAGGTATCTGAGATCTCCCACGGACTCACAGGTGGCTTGAGTGTCCTCTTCTGTTTTCTTCCACAGCTTGACTTGTGAGTAGTGAATCCAGGAGTTGTGTCCTGGTACACTGACTGCTGTGGGGATAGAAAGTATTACAGGGTAGGGGCTCTTCCATGCAGGCTGGAGTTGAGCCTTTGGGAACCCATCTTTCCAGACTTTAATTAGGCTTTGAGTCACTGGAGCACATAGTGGTGGCTCTTTGGAATCTTTTGGGCCCTGGTTGATACTCCACAAGCATATATCCTGTTGGAATTGCCCAATGGCCATGGTATAAGACTGGAGGTTCTGAGCCTCTGTATCAAGGAAGAGGTCATTGACATAAAGAAAAGTTCTCCCATATGACATCTCATAAGGACTAAAACTAACCTGTTCCTTAGTAGCAATATAGAGCTATTGGTGAAGCCTCCTTCCATCCCAGGGAGGTCTCCTGGATTATCTTTTTTATCACTGATTTTAAGAATTGGTTGGCTCTTTCTACTTTTCCTGAAGACTGAGACCTCCAGGCACAATGGAGATAACCAGTAATGCCAAATGCATTAGAGACATCTTGGGTGAACTTAGAAGTAAATGATGTTCCATTGTCATTTTGTAATGACCTGAGCAGACCAAATCTCAGAATAATTTCATGAACCAGTCTTTTTTACCACCTCCTCAGCCTTCTCAGTCCAGGTGGAGAAGCCTTCAATTCATCCTGTGAATGTATCTGTCATGACAAATAGGTATTTATACCATTGAGAAACTGGCATCTGGGTGAAGTCCATCTGCTAGTCCTCTCCACGGTAGGTCTCACACCATTGAATGGGTTGGGCCATCTAAGGTGTTCGAGCTCCTTGGGGGTTGTTTAATTGGCAAGTGGGACAAGAGGAGACCACTTGCTTTATAGTCATTTGGAAGCCTGTTCCTCTGAGGGCATTTTCTAGTAATCCTTGGAGGGACTTCTCCCTTAAATGAGAGGTGGCATTTAAGGAGTTAACCAACTTCCATTGGAGGTTCCAAGGCAGAAAAAGGAGCCCCTTCTTTTGGAACCATCTCATATGATTCTCTTGAAAACCCTCACTCTTAGTTTTAAGAGTCTCACCTTCAGTATGAGAAGGAGTTTCTGGCAAATTAGTCTGTGGAACTAAGATGGCAATCCCTATTAGGTCATTGTTCTGTAATGCTTCTCTCTTAGCTACCAGATTGACTGCTTGGTTCCCTCATGCCACTTCCATGCTGCCTTTTTGGTGTCCTTTAAAATGGGAGACTGAAATCTCAATGGGCAGATGGACTGCCTCCAAGAGCCTAAGGATTTGATCACCTATTTGATTAGGGATCCTCGGGTGGTCAAGTGGCCTCTTCTTTCCAAGTAGCAACATGTGCATGTAGCATCAGAAATGCATACTTGGAGTCGGTGTAAATGATTACTCTTTTTCCTTCTCCCAGCTCTAAAGCTCAAGTCGGAACTATGAGATCAGCTAATTGTGCTGAAGTATCTGGTGGCAAAGGTTTAGCCTCTATAGTCTCAAAATTGGAGACTATTGCATATCCAGCTCTTTTTCCATCCAAGACAAAGCTGCTTCCATCAGTGTGCCAGATTTGCTCAGAATTGGTCAGAGGATCTTCTGACAATTCCTCTCATGGTTTTGTCCAGTTGTCCAAAGTTTCTAGGCAAGAGTGAAAGGGGAGAGAGTCCTCAGGGGTAGACGAGAGGGTAACTGGGTTAAAAACCTCACAAGGGTATACAGTTAGTCCTGGATTTTCCATCAGCACTATTTGATATCTGAGGATTCTTTGATCAGAGATCCATAAATGGCCTCTCCCATTCAGGAGTTACTTCACTCGGAGGCTGGTAAAAATAGTTAGTTTGCCCCCAAGAGAGAGTTTTAAAGCATCTTGTATCAGGACTGTAATAGCTGCAAGATTTTGAAGGCAGGGAAAGGTCTCTTTCCAATAAGGGAGTAGGACACGCAGGGACCACCAAAACCTGGTGGGAAAGTATTTGTCCATTCCAGCAACAAAGAAGTGCTCGGGTGAATCTTTTTGTAATTGATTTCCCCATAGCACCCAAAATGTACAGGTTTGGGAGGAGAAGACTCCAGAGAAGGAGGGCAGGACAGAATAGCTAGCCCCTGTGTCAACTAAGAAATTCTCAGACCTATCTGCTACATCCAATTGCACCCTTGGCTTCAATCCTATGATGTTTTTCTGTGATAGGCAGGCTGGCTGGAGAGGGCTGCTTTAGTCTTGTGGAACCGGATTGTAATCTTAACTCATTGCTGCTTTGTTCACTATGGATGGAAATAGATATCATTATGTAAAGCAATCCAAGCCTGTGTCTTGAGACTGGAGTGGTGAAACAGCCATAAGACTTATCCTCTTATTGCTCTGAGGGAATATAAGTCACTGATTTCTTCCCCATGTGATCCATAAGAGAAGACTGGGGTGTTTCTAATGGTAAACATTTCATTGTCATAGACCCACTTTAGGTCATAACAGAAGTAATGACAAAAGAATGGGTTATCTGGTCCTGTTAGGGTCATTAAGTATATTTCAATAATAGTAAGCGGGGTGGAGCAATGTTCCCTACAAAGGAGCAGGGTCCTGGTTGTAGGAGTTAGTAAATGACTTAAGAACAAATTGATAAGAGGTAACAGACCAGATGTTCCATAAAAGTGGAGTGGAGATTTGATGCAGGGGTATATATGTAACTTTAGGAGAAAAGTGGTAAGGGTTTGGGCCCAAATGGCCTGCAGGGCTAAATCCCAAAGTGGCAAACATTATCCATGGAAGCCCAATTGTCCTTGAAGAGATGCCACCAACAGATGGACTTTAGCAGGCATTGTGTGCCTGTCACCTGTCTTAACATGTTCATTGAGAGATGTTACTTTTGCACATGTTGTAGGAAACATGGAAGATGAAGGCCTGAATATCTAGAAAGATTGAGTATTATACAGTATTTCCCTCCCCAGGGCCAGCTATTTTCTGGTTGTCCCTCCAAAAGATTATAAGGGAAAAATTGTGAGCCCAGACAGGGCTCAGAAGAGAATGAAACAGGAGGGAAGGGGGCAGGGTACAACTTTTGAAAGAATGAGAGCCCAAGGGCATAACAAATCAAGTAAAATCAAATGGGTCCAAGATGACAAGTCAAATTCAACTAAATCTTGATCCTTAATCTTCATGCTAAATGACACACCTAGAGGTGCCAGGACAGTTCCAAGGCACTGTCAAAAGCCTGAGGTGTGGGTGGTTCCTAATTGTTGGAATGATCCTCCCACTCATTAGCATATAAAATCACCCAGCTCCAGAAAACTAACCTCACCACATTCCATGGCCACAGCACTTGCCCTCTGTGTTGGCCCACACACTGTGGAGTGTGCTTCTCTCTGAATCTGAACAAATCCACCTCTTACCTATAGCTATATCTCTTGCTGAATTTTTTGTAATGAGACATCAAGAGCCTGAGCTTCAGTAAGTCCCATAGTCAGGCACCATGGGTTTTGGCTGGACTCAAGTCCCAGTAGAGAGGAGCTGAAGGATGTGAGTAAAAAGCAGTGGGAAAAAAGTAGTGAGGAATCTCCTTCATAACCTGCTGTCAAATCTGCTAAATACCTGAACTGTGTTCACAATTTTATTTGGCCTGATCCTTGGCACAAAGAAGATTAAGGACAGAAGAAAACCTCACCCTCTTGGGCAACAGCTATTAAGGCACAGCAGATGGTAGAACCTTTGGAAAACCCTGAGGAACCCACTGCCACTCGCTTGTTTGCAAGGGGTTTGAGGAAATAAGAAATGAGAGATTGTAAAGGAATTAAGATTTCATTAACCATAAGTCCTTCCAGTTGTAGGTGTGAGGAATTCCTACCCCAATCAGAGTTCTTGTGGAATCAGTGAATTAAAATTAACTGGAATGGGAGAATTTAATGCAGATGACCATTTTATCTACTACTGTGGGCAAGAATCCCTTAGAAGGTATAGAGCAGCCCTCATAGTCAACAAAAGAGTCTGAAATGCAATACTTGATTGTAATCTCAAAAATGACAGAAAGATCTCTGTTCGTTTCCAAGGCAAACCATTCAATATCACAGTAATCCAAGTCTATGCCCTAACCACTAATGCCAAAGAAGCTGAATTGAACAGTTCTGTGAAAACCTACAAGACCTTTTGGAACTAACACACACACACACACACACACACACAAAGATGTCCTTTTCATCATAGGCACTGGAATGCAAAAGCATGAAGTCAAGGGATACCTGGAGTAATAGGCAAATTTGGCTTTGGTGTACAAAATGAAGCAGGACAAAAGCTAATAGAGTTTTGCCAAGAAGATGCCACACATGGACATCACCAGGTGGTCAATCCCAAAAATCAGATTACTTATATTTTTTGCAGCTGATGATGGAGAAGCTCTACAGTCAGCAAGAAATAAAAAGAATGGAAGTTAACTGTGGCTCATGTCATGAACTCCTTATTGCCAAATTTAAATTTAAATGAAAGAAAACAGGGAAAATAACTAAAGCATTAAGTTCAGTTCAGTTCAGTCACTCAGTCATCTCTGACTCTTTGAGACCCCATGGAATGAAGCATTCCAGGCTTCCCTGCCCATTACCAACTCCTGGAGTTTACTCAAACTCATGTCCATTGAGTCAGTGATACCATCCAACCACCTCATCCTCTGTCATCCCTTTCTCCTGACACCTTCTATCTTTCCCAGCATCAGGATCTTTTCCAAAGAGTCAATTCCTCATATCAGGTGGCCAAAATATTGCATTTTCAGCTTCAGCATCACTTCCTTCGAGTAAATATTCAGGACTGATATCCTTTAGGATGGATTTCTTGGATCTCCTTGCAGTTCTAGGTACTCAAGAGTCTTCTCCAACCTCAGTTCAAAAGCATCAATTCTTTGGTGCTCAGGTTTCTTTATAGTCCATATCTCACATCCATACATGACTACTGGAAAAAACCATAGCTTTAACTAGAGGGACCTTTGTCTGCTTTTTAATATGCTGTCTACATTGGTCATAACTTTTCTTCTAAATAAACCATTCGGGTATGACCTAAATCAAATCTCTTGTGATTATACTGTAGAAGTAACAAGTAGATTCAAGGGATTAGATCTGATAGACAGAAAGCCTGAAGAACCATGATCAGAGATTTGTAACATTGTACAGGAGGCAGTGATCAAGATGATCCCCAAGAAAAAGAAACACAAAAAGGCAAAGAGGTTGTATGAGGAGGACTTATAAATAGCTGAGAAAAGAAGAGAAGCTAAAGGCAAAGGAGACAAGGAAAGATATACCCATTTGAATGTGGCGTTCCAAAGAATAGCAAGGAGAGATATGAAAGTCTTCCTCAGTGATCAGTGCAAATAAATAGAGAAAAATGAGAGAATGGGAAAGACTAGAGATCTCTGCAAGAAAATTAGAGATACCAAGGGAACGTTTCATGCAAAGACAGACACAACAAAAGACAGAAATGGTGTGGACCTAACATAAACAGTAGAAAACCCTAAAGACTCCACCAGAAAATTACCAGAACTAATCAATGACCATAGTAAAGTTGCGGGATATAAAATCAACATGCAGAAATCCCTTGCCTTCCTATACACTAATAATGAGAAAGCAGAAAAAGAAATTAAGGAAACAATTTCATTCACCATTGCAACAAAAAGAATAAAATACCTGGGAATATATCTACCTAAAGAAACTAAAGACCTATATATAGGAAACTATAATACACTGATGAAAGAAATCAAAGAGGACACTAATAGATGGAGAAATATACCATGTTCATGGATCAGAAGAATCATATAGTGAAAATGAGTATACTACCAAAAGCAATCTACAGATTCAATGCAATCCCTATCAAGCTACCTACGGTATTTTTCAGAGCTAGAACAAATAATTTCACAATTTGTATGGAAATACAAAAAATTTCGAATAGTCAAAGCAATCCTGAGAAAGAAGAATGGAACTGGAGGAATCAACTTGCCTGACTTCAGGCTCTACTACAAAGCCACAGTCATNCCATCTTACTTGGGTTTCTCTTACCTTGGGCGTGGGATATCTCTTCACGGCTGCTCCAGCAAAGCACAGCCACTGCTTCTTACCTTGGACAAGTGGTCTCAGCATTATGTAACTGTTTCTTTTTAGCATTCTTTTAAAGCAAAATGTAGACCTTTAAAGAAAACATTAGATGTGTATATATTTAAAATTTTTCAGTACTGGAATATAATAGAGACAATAGCAATATAGTGATAAATTTATTCAAATCTCTCACCAGTGGAGATATAACTTGAACTAAAATAGCCAATGCTGGAATCCATAGGAACAACTTCTAAGAATATTAGAAATATACTGAAATTTTTACCATTCCCTTCTCCAGTGGGCCATGGTTTGTCAGCACTCTGCACCATGACCTGTTTGTCTTGGGTGGCCCTACATCACATGGCTCATGGTTTCACTGAATTAGACAAGGCTGTGATCCACGTGATCAGTTTGGTTAGTTTTCTGTAATTGTGGTTTTCATTCTGTCTGCCCTATGATGGATAAGAATAAGAGGCTGTATATATCAGTATATATTTCAATCCCAAACTCCCAATTTATCCTCTCCCTACTACCCACTTGGTAACCATAACTTTGTTTTCTATATCTGTGACTCTATTTCTGTTTTGAAAATAAATTCATTTGTATCATTTTTAAATTCTATAAATAAGAAATGTCACATAATATTTGTATTTCTCTCCCTGACTTATTTCACTCAGTATGACAATCTCTAGGTTTATCCATGTTACTGTGAATGGCATTATTTTGTTCTTTTTATAGCTGAGGAATATTCCATTGTATATTTCTACCATATATACTTTATCCATTAATGAAAGGACATTTAGGTTGCTTTCGTGTCCTGGCTCTTTTAAATAGTGCTGTAATGAACATTGGGGCTCATGTATCTTTTCAAATTACGGTTTTCTCTTGATGTATGCCAAAGAGTGAGGTTGCTGGATCGTATGGTAGCTCTAGTTTTACTTTTTTGTTTCATTTTTTAAAGAAACATCCGTACTATTCTCCCTAGTGGCTGTACCAATTTACATTCCATACCAACGGAGTATAAGAGTTCTATGTTCTCCACACCTTCCCCAGCATTTATTTGTAGGTTTTTTTGTTGATGGCATTGTAGTTTTCATTTGCATTTTTCATTATTACGGATGTTGAGCATCTTTTCATGTGCTTTTTGGCCATCTGTATGTCTTCTTTGGAAAGCTATCCATTTATATCTTCTGCCCATTTTTTGATTTTTTTTTTAATATTGAGCTGCATAAACTGTTTTAAACTGTTTGTATATTTTGAGGGTTGATCACTTGTTGGTCACTTGATTTGTAAATATTTTCTCCCATTCTATGGGTTGCCTTTTCTTTTTGTTTATGGTTTCCATTGCTCTGCAAGAGCTTTTAAGTTTAATTAGGCCCAATTTACTTATTTTTGTTTTNTTGTATATTTTGAGGGTTGATCACTTGTTGGTCACTTGATTTGTAAATATTTTCTCCCATTCTATGGGTTGCCTTTTCTTTTTGTTTATGGTTTCCATTGCTCTGCAAGAGCTTTTAAGTTTAATTAGGCCCAATTTACTTATTTTTGTTTTTATTTTAATTAGAAGGTGGATCAAAAGAGATTTTGCCACAATTTATAACAGATGGAGTTCTCCCTATAATACCTCTATTTCTAACATGTTATTTTTGTTTATACTCATAAGTTGTTCAATTTTATTGAAATTTGTGGTAAGAAGTTCTATAATTGGAAAACTATGATAATCAGAGATCTAACACATCTTTTTAATTACACAGGCCATTCCTTAGATAGCAAACATCAGTGTACCCCGATTATATCTTGTTGTGTGCCTGTCTGAACAGCAAACTGAATAAAATTTATCAAAACAATTGCATGACCTGTTTGATACCCTTCAGCAGACCACAAAAGATGAAATGCTTTCCTATCTAAAGCTATGTATAAAGACTAGATACTTCTGAAGTATACAGCTGTATTATATATTTCTAATTTCCTTCTTCCAGGACAATAAGTCAAGACTGAGAGGAACATACACAACAATACAATAGTAATTCTAAGTAATTAAGTGAATAGTGAAATATTTTGAAATCTAGCAGAGGCACATTAAATACTCTGCATAGAATGGAATTAAAGGTATTAAAACACTGATACAAACAGAACTGAAGAAAATATCAGACAAAAGGAGGTATTTCTACTAAACCTGATTTTATGTTTCCTGCAAGATACAATATCTGAAGATTATATACGGAAAAGAATTGAGATACATACTTGTCTCACTTAACATTTGTAGACACTGTTTTTAAAAAGTAAATCAAATTACATAGTCATTTTAAAAATTGAGATATATCCAAATTCCCAAGGATGCTAGGACACGTAATGAAAGTAATGGAAAGATTACAAGATATACACTCATAAGTCAATTCATTTGAGTTTGGAACATTGGAAGACAAACACAATTTTAATTTTATGGGTTTAAATATGACAGATTTCTTCATTTCCCTAGAGATATTTATGCTTGGGTTAAAAACAAACAAACAAACAAAAAAAAGCCTTTTCAACAAATCCCAGAACCCTTTACCTCACCCCAGCTGTTAGGTTACTAGGGAACTAGCAATGCAGATATTTGTTAGCACACACTAGCATAATTGTATGGTAGCTTTATTTGTATGCATTCTTGTAATAGAACAGTCTTAATGTATTTTACTTGATAAATTTTTATGCAGATCTTACAAGAACATTTTTCGACCACATGTTGGAACATTTGTGCACAAAAAATTCCCATCTTTATGCTTGAAATTTATGAGAACACAATTAAAATGAGAGGGGTCCAAAGGTATCAAGATAATTACATTTTTCTAATCTTACTAAACAAGATAAATTACCTGCAGGCCCTCTTATAAAAGATGAAATCTTCATAATAAGTGAATTAATCAAGCAGCAGCTTGCTACTGCACTTGCATTTATAACAGAAATGATTCAAAGACTTATTTTATGGGGAAATTAATGGAAACAGGCTTTTCATTCTTCTGCACCAATTGAAAACCTCAGCAACCAGCTGCCCACTTGTCAAGAAAACAGAAAGAAGCTGGAAACAAAGATAAATAAAAACACCTTTTTCCTGGCACTTTTGAAGAGAAAAAGGAGCTCTCATTTACAGCAGCCATCTGTTTGTTATTTAATATGGGTGAATTACATGCTGTAATGAGTTTGTTTCTGCATCACTCAGTGCAATGGAACACAAGTTCACTCTCATAATGTGCAGCAGTTTTTAAAAGCTAATCATTTAATTGGACACAATCGTCAATGACAAATGGAGATGTAAAAACTCAGCCAGCTGTAGAGTGAATATGTAATCATTGTGAAATCATATTATTTTACACGCTTGAAAACTTCTTAATAGTATCTGATGTTGGTCATCGCCGCAGACTGAAGAATTGAAGAAACATGGTGAAAAATAGCCTTTCAAATGGCTTTATATAATTGGCCTGTATTAATGCCGGTTTTAGAACTACCATTTGACTTCAGTGCCGAAAGTCTCTCTAAACTGTTTATTACTGTCCTAATTTCAGATTTAAGTTTTATATATTTTTCAAATAGTCCATGCTTTGGTAGGCAAGAGTTATCATTTTGGAGCAGCTTTTTTTTTTTTTTTCCTTAATCTGCTTTAGTATAGACATCCACTGATTTTTTGCTTGTGCAGGTGACATCACATACAGATAAACATGGAGACTTGAGAGACTGTGTGCCAACAGATTTTTTTTTTAATCACAGGCACACAAAAGCTCTCCTTCTGGAAACCAAACCTGAGTGCCTACACCTGCACTCAGAATTTATACAATGCTGCTATAGTCTTCAACAGAAGAATAAAAATCTCCATGACAAAGAATTCTCCCTTTGGATTTTCTACAAAAACACTATGCTTGTTAATAAATTTTCACAATGAAAGCCATCTTCCAATTTCTAGGCATTACAAAGAAATAAAAACAAAACTCAAGTTATTGAATGGGCTATTTTTGTACTTTATTATATAATTTGTGTGTGTTCTATATCTTGTGTGATTGTTGAGGACACTATAACAATATATATTTTCATCTTTATTGTCCTTCCAAGAATGTTAGACTTGGTGAAAAGTTCTTACGACTGAAAAAAATGGGTTTGACATATCAGTAAATAATAATTTTGGATTAAAAGTCTACTGAGTTATCTCTATCCTCCATTTAATTGCAAACTTTTGCAATCTAATCAGCAGGAAACGTAAGAGATATACCTGTTTTGGAAATCCCTCAAAACTATTTTATCTATCCCTCAAAAGCTATCTTATCATCTCTACAAAAATGTTTCAACCACTATTATTAAGTTCTAACAAAATACAAAAGAATTAATGTCTTATATAACAACTCCTATCTCAAAACATTACCTTTCATTTGTCATATAATGTTCTTTGCTCTAAATAAGCTTATAATTATTTGTTCTAAATTTATGTTAAAAAATCAAAGTTTGTTAACAAATGCAATAATGAACAAATGCAATAATCTTGGTTTGGTTTCTCTTAAGAGCTCTTAGCAGACTTTTTACATAGTGACCCCTTAATAAATAGTGTTTAACAAACTTGTGATTTGTTAAATTGAGAGCAAGCAAGCTTTGAACACTCTTAAAGAATAAACACATGAAAAAGGGATGTACTTTAATATTTTACTCATGTGCCACATTATGATTGAAATACAGAAATTCTTGACACCACAAATGAAACACAGTACTGAAAAAGTAATTCCACAACCAGAAAAGGAGCAAATTCACAAAAAGAAAGAAACACAGATATAAAGACAGAGCAGAATAACAACTTGAACATACTAATCACCAAGAAAATAAGATAAAGATAGAGGTATTGTAAATTAAGCAAACAGTCCAAATATGCAGTGCAAGTATGATCTGAAAAAAAACTGCCACACTCTTTCTAATGAATCAGTAACAGATAGGAAAGTTGAATAAATCAAGATGAGAAATATAGTATCTTGAAGAAATCCAAAGTCATCTCTAAATGTAAATTCATAAAAGCACAATTAGATCAATAACTATTTTTGAGTGAACAATATAGTCACTATGTTTAAGTTCAAGTCACTTGGACAAAACTATTCTAATATGAAGAAATAATAACACATCAGAGAGAGCTTCCTTGGAGCAGAGACCCGTGACTTGGACATTACTTTGAATGATGTGTTAAATGTAAATTACTCACAGGAGAAAACAGTGCTAGTGCTAGTGAAAGTCACTCAATCATATCTGACTCTTTGGGACCCCATGGACTATAGAGTCCATGGAATTCTCCAGGCCAGAATACTGGAGTGGGTAGCCTTTCCCTTCTCCAGGGAATCTTCCCAACCAAGGGATTGAACCCAGGTCTCCCACATTGCAGGCAGATTCTTTACCAGCTGAGCCATAAGGGAAGCCCAAGAATACTGGAGTGGGTAGTCTATCGCTTCTCCAGGGGATCTTCTCAACCAAGGAATCGAACTGGGGTCTCCTGCATTGTAGGTGGATTCTTTATTCGATCAGGGAAGCTCGTTTTTAAAATTTTGCCTTGGTTTGCCTTCTAAACTACTGCTGGCAATAGGGATCAGGAAGAGTCTCACGAGAAATAGTATTAGTTTAAAAGGAGAAATGCCAGTCAATTGCTGAATGCCCTTATAAGGAAGAAAAGGAGAATGTGTGTTCTAGGATTTATGCTCTAGAAAAGTACCTGTGATCACCACGAACTGATCACAAAGAGTCATACATGACTGAGCGAATGTCACTAGGATTCAAGTGTATATCTTATATAATTTTGAATTTTCATTGTCTTATCCACTGCTTAGCTCATAGCAGAGATTAATTGAATTGAATCTCCTAAAGGTAGAAATTGGTTATTATCTTTTTATTTCTAGTGTATTGTAAACGGTCTAATATATGACAGAGACTCAATAATATTTGCTGATTAAATGTTGAATGGCTAGCTGGACAGACAATAAATGATATGCAGATGTTACAAAGATGCATAAGAAGCATAATTTTAGTGTCTTTTTTCTTTAAATATAACCAGATCTTGAAAACTAAAGGAAGCTCACTCAAATGGTTAATATTACACCTGATGAAATTGAAGCCAACTTGCTAAAATTGATGTCCAAAGTAATCCATATATCATCCTGATTTCCAGGCAATGTGCAATCACATGACCTTGATATCTTAATTGCATAGATTTCATAAAATGGCACACATTCAGCTGAGTTAAAGAAATTAAAACAAGTAAGGAAAAGGGGTTGGCCAAAAGTCTGCCTATAATAAACTTCAATGTGGACAAAAATTCTTAAATTCCAGGCACTTCTCTTAAGAAAAACTTTTTTAAAAGAGATCATAAGTATATCATTTCATTTTTAATAATCATCATTCTCAAAATCGAAGTATGAAGATTAAAATTATACTAAAATCTATGTCACAATGAGAAGAATCAAGAACAGTGTTATTACCAGTTGGTGACATTTCTTTCATATTGAATACTTGAATTGGTAACTGAGTTGAATAATGTAATGCAAATATAAATTCATAATTAAATAATCTACACAATCTAAGAAAAATTTAAGACAACTTTTTCAAACATTTATCAAATGTTTATACTTTATTTTCTGTACTTTGAAAATAATCAAGAGTCCAGTATAATAATTCATCAATTGATAAATATGAATAAAACAGGCAAAAAAGTAAAAGTAAAATGGAGAAAAATAAAAACACCACAAAACCAAAACACACAACAATACTAAATCCATGTACGTAAAATTCTTAATTTTATTTTACATACCTTTCTAAGCAATGCTGATTAACTGGTTTCTTAACCCATAATAAATTACTAGCTATAAAATAATATTACCTTAAATTCATAGTCATAAAGTAACATAAACTGTAATAAATATTTCTATGAAACAAATTTTGTAAAAAATAAAGTTATATCAAAGGAAGAATTGGGATATTTTACCACCAAGAATTATCATGGCATTAGAATCATTATATGATAGCAAAATTAGTAATTTTAAAATATGTAGTCTTTTACTGTGAATTTTATTCTTTTTATGCTTTTATACAGTGTCTTTTTTTTTTTTTTGGTGGCTCTCAGTTTTTCCTAAACTTTTTATATCATGGCTCACAAAATAGGTATCATTTATACAGAACATTCAAGTAGGTGGATAAAGATGCTGAGGTAAGTGGCACTCCAGTAGTTAAAGGGTTTGATGTCTCAGCAACACTATTACCCATTTGAAACATCAATGAATCCTGCACCAGGTAGCTCTGCAGTTATTTAGAAGAAACTATTCATATTCACTAATAGCTTTATGAAGACAAAATTATCATGAATTTCTTCTACTATTTCTGTATAACTCTGAAAGAAATAGTGCCATCAATTATGTTTTACCACCTTATTTCATTAAGAGATTTTTGTAAATTTGGAAATAAGACTATGGCTAATGTTTTTGAATAAAATATTGAATTTTTTGAGTGAACGGACATCTATCTCTTTTAGGTATGAGAGATTGTTTTCATTCCAGTAGGTTTATTGAAGAAGTTTAATGATTTAAATCTTGGATATATATAAAGTGACACAAAAAAGTATTAAAGTGTTGTTGTTGTATTAGTAAATCAGTCGTGTCCTACTCTTTGCAATCCTATGGACTGTCCAGGCTCCTCTGTCTGTGGAATTCTCCAGGCAAGAATACTGGAGTGGGTGGCCTTTTCCTTCTCCAAGGGATCTTCCCAACTTTGGGATTGAATGCAGGTCTCCAGCATTGCAGGTAGATTTGTTACTGTCTGACCCACCAAGGAAGCCCAAGTGTCAAGGATTTTCAAAACTGAACTCTATGTCAAATTATGATCAGAAGGACGTTCTCTACAGATGGAAGTCTTTCTCCTTTATTTGCCCCTCTATAAGCATGTCTTCTGAAAGCATGAACATGCCTAAGGAAGTGGTACTCCTTATTATTGTAGAGATGATAAACATGAAAAAAAAAAAGCAAAAATATTCCAAGGGTCTCCTATGAGGTGGTTAGATAAAGAAAATTTTCTTTGTATTTTCTCTTCAGGCCCCTATATAGAACAAAGAATAACATCTATGAAAAAGCCCTGCTTCAACTTGTTTATATTTTTTTTCACACATGAGTTAAATAATGTATACTGCTATTGCTATATTTTCCTTGAAAAAAACAAATAGCCCCAATGACAAAATAAAAACATTCACTTATTTGTAATGAGCACTTGTTTATTTATTTATTTATTTTAAATATAAATTTATTTATTTTAATTGGATGTTAATTACTTTACAATATTGTATTGGTTTTGCCATACATCAACATGAATATGCCACAGGTATACACGTGTTCCCCATCCTGAACCCCCCTCCCTCCTCCCTCCCCATACCATCCCTCNTGGCGTGCTGCGATTCATGGGGTCACAAAGAGTCGGACATGACTGAGCGATTGAACTGAACTGAACTGACATTGAAATAATTTCTTTGTCATATCAAATGTTAATACCAAAAACATATCCAAATGATGCACTTTTTCAGATGAACAGTTAAGTTTATTGAATCCTTAATTATATCTAAGAAGTAGTGGGGATAGATGTAGTTTCTGTTTATAAAATAATGAAAAGAAAAAATATGTATAGCATCTTCAACTTTTGTATTTCCTCATGACTATTCTTCCTTGGATGCATGTTTCTCACAGGTATCAATTGGAATCCACTTTAACATTTTGGTTCCCAAATAGTTCGCTTCTTTTTAGCCACAATATCCTGGATTCCCTGGTCCACATGTTGGGCTTACTATCTTTAAGCCCTGACAAGCTTCTAACTTCAAGCAGCTACTGATTATAACACCTCCCCCACCGCCAGTAGCACCACACACAAACACCAGTTAGCCAGTGGCAGCATGTGTGCCCAGACATCTTCTGACCTTGGCTCTCCCCTAAATTTGTATCCTTCTGCTATTCATGTTTTGATTTTGTTGAGTACTGCACAAAGACTTATTGAGAAAGGCAAATATCTCTGTTTGCCTTTCTTTTAGGGATAAAACTGAATGATAAAATGTATAAGCTTGAATCATTTGCATTATTTCTTTGAATCATGCAGTTGGGATCCTTTTCTTATTTAAAAATCCAAATCTCATCTAGGCTAGGTTTACGATTCTTGCATTTCGCTATCTTTTGTTAGATTAACAGATTCTGTTAGAAAAGAATTTGTTAATCTAAATTCTGTTTGAACAAAAGTATCACCTATTTTGTCTTTTCCCAATGAATGCAAATTCACATTGAATTCTATTAATGCAGATTTTAAAGATATTCTATGCTTATTTTTATTTTTAAGGCCTGAGTACCTGCAAATGCACATACTTCAGAAATTATCAATACAGAGTTCTTTCCCAATTGATTGATTTCTATTATTTCATTTCTTAAGTTTTTTTATTTATTAAAAAAACCCTCTCAGCCTTTATACCTTTATTAAAATACATTGCATTATTTTCTCATACTTCTCTTTATTTGTCACCATACATTATGATATGAGTATGGATTTCGAATTTGTCTCCACAGTTCCTCCTCTGGAGTAAAGTCTTATTGTTTATTTGTTAGAAGAAAAAGGTGCCTAAGATTTTTGACTGACTAATATAATTACTCTTGAGAGGAGAGCAAAGCAGAAACCTAGGTTATTTGATGTTTGCCAGCATATCTAAAATGCCAACATGGAAGAAGCTCAGAAGAAAAATGCTGGAATCTTTCAGATGTTAAAGGGAAGTAGGATAACAAAAAGCACAAAAAAGACAGCAAAATCAATAGATGTGCTGATCTGTTCACTTTTATTACTGAACTTCGGGGTTTTGAGCTGAATTTCAGCTATTTCACATGTCCCTGGATATAATGAAGGGATGATATAGGTTCCAGTAAGTTATGGGGTTTATCTCATATGTGTGAGTGCCTCATAACTTATTAGTGCCTGAAGCTATAATGAGTTATGTTACAGTTCTCATACAGAGCCTCCAAAACTTGTAACTCACCAAAACCTTGGGCAATTTCATTTATTTAATGCCTTTTTAGTATTGGAACTCTAATCCAGAATTTGTTAATTTTTTTTCATAGTTACTGGGTAGTGTCCCCTGTGGTATGTTAAATCCAAAAGGTCATAAGTCTCTTTATATTTTGCTGAAGTGAACATTCTCTGCCACACCATCTAAAGAATAATATTTGGGGGTGCCACACTAATACATCATGTCAAGCTGACATTTATATCATGAAGTTTACTGTTTTCTGGTGATATTGTTCATAATATAAGCCTTTGACTTGTTTGCAATCACAAGTTGGTAGGATATAGTGTTCTGTTAGGCATCTCTGGTGGTGGTTTGCAATGAATATGTGACTGATCTACAAATTTTCAGAGATGTTTGCCCTTTCATTGTGGTAGGAGTATAGAGAAGATGATAAAAGGCTCTATTCATCAAATGTTGTTTCTTTGGGAGTATCTTTACATTTTTCCTGGATTCTCTTTTCAGGTGGCCAGATGTGTATATATGTGGTTTATCATTCTGAACAATAGCCCTGTAGAAAATTGCATTTGTTGGAATTGATTCTAAAAACAAAGTTGTATTAAAAGTGAGGGGTTTTTTGAACATAATAAAACAAGATTGCTTTTGTTTGAATTTGCTTCTCCACTGTATTACAGCTTTTAGGAAGCTTTGTCATAGAATACAACATTGAAACAATAGTGAAGAAATTCACTAAGTACTAAGATTCACCTCTTGTGAAAAAGAAGTTAAAGTAATTTTACGAGAAAATGAAATTATTTAACTTAATGAATAAAAGTGTTCTTGAAAGAATTCAACTTTTTATCATTTACAACCTTATAATGAAACTAACATTTTACGACCTGAAAACAATGCTCCTAAATTAAATATGACTATCATTTTCTTATTCCTGTTATTAATGATTACCAGTCTGGAAGAGTATACACATGAGATTCTAGCTATAATACATATACATTTCACCATATGTAGAATGGTTTTGTACCCACACTTACCCCAGTGTATATTCAACAAATACAAACCAATTTTACATGAAACTAAAATAAAAGTACAATTTAAAATAAAATGAAAAAGAATGCATTTATATAATCACTTTGCTGTACCATAGAAATTAACACAGAAAATTGTAAATCAGCTATACTTTAATAAAATAAATTTTAAAAAAGTCTTTATGGCTGGGAACAATATAACATAGTCTATTTAAAAGTCAAAAGTTATTGCTAAATTTTCTCCTTTACTGGAATATCTATACAACTTCTTTCTATTCCTGTGAGCAATTGAGAGATGATGGAATTTATATCTTACATTTTTAAAGCACTTACATTGCTAATTCCAAAAACAAAAGTCCATTAAAAAAAAGATCTAATTAAAATAAAGTAGTTGAAATCCCTGGAGAAAACTAGTTTTTCCCCTAAGAGCTCAGCTGCAATCAAGAAAAGCAGATAAACATCCATGTCAGAGAAATTGACAGACCTAAAATTGATTTCCTTAAAAGTTAAAAAAAATTGTAATAAGTNAAATAAAGTAGTTGAAATCCCTGGAGAAAACTAGTTTTTCCCCTAAGAGCTCAGCTGCAATCAAGAAAAGCAGATAAACATCCATGTCAGAGAAATTGACAGACCTAAAATTGATTTCCTTAAAAGTTAAAAAAAATTGTAATAAGTAATATATTTGTAAATAAGCAATGAAAAAAAGAAAAGAAAAAAACATTATAAGTGCTCTCCCTCTCATCACAATTTTGTTACTTTGAATTTTGTTTCTAAATGTAGGTCAATTTATATTAAAGAGCAATTGATTTTATTGTAAATGAAATATAAAAACTAAACAATTTAATGAGGTGCTTACAATTCCAAAAGAGAGATAAGGGAAACTTTATAAAGGCAAATGAAAAAGGCCACTCTTCAGCAAATGCAAAGAAACCAACCAGAAGAGAAATGAATTGTTTTCACAAAAAATGTGGAAAGTTCTTTGTTATCACCATTGTTTTCTTACCACTTTAAAACAAACAAACATATAGAGGCTTGCTGAATACTGGCTTGAACCAAATTTTTATTTTGATTCTTGATTTAAAAATAATAAAATCAAAAGACAGGTTTCTTTGTTTTTTGTTTTCTTTAGGAAGTGAAGTTAAACTAGATTGTGCCTTTACCTAGAAGTATAGCTGAGTAAAAATTGTCACTTAAATCATCTTCAAAGTTCAAAAAACTCTAGACCTAGAGAGAGACAGTTTGTTTGATTTTTTAAGTTAAAGTATAGTTGTTTTAAAATATTATATCACTTTCAAGTATACAGCATAGTGATTCTGTATTTGTACTGATCATACTCTATTAAAAACTGTTGCAAGATATGATGGCTGTTAGGAAAGATGGTTTATATGTGGATAAACTAAGGGTATTAGGCACATTTAATCTTTAGGGAGCAAAACAGAAAAACTAACAATAATCAATTATAAAATATCTTTTGGTTCTTTTAGATTATGTGGGTAATTATTGTGTCTTGTTATCAGAGGATATATCATTCTATTTTGAGTAATGGCTAATAGAAATAACACAAAAAGTACACAGAACAGACTATTAATGGAAATAATTTATTAAAAAAATATTGAAAGGAGTACAAAACAAAGTTAGTAAAATAGAGGAGAGCATGGCAACCCACTCCAGTATTCTTGCCTGGAAAATCCTCATGGAGAGAGGAGCCTAGAGGGCTACAGTCCATGGGGCTGCAAAGAGTCGGACATGATTACGTAACTATTCACAGCAGAGTACAAACCTAGAATATTAAAACTAGAAAAGAAACTTAAAGAGGTAATATAACTTGACCAAGGATATAGAATCTGTTAAAAGCAGAAATGTGATTAAAGCTTTTGTTACATTCCTATGATCAATTTTGCCTTATATTGTAGTATGAAAAATATCTTACTTCTTCAACTATTATTCAACCAAAATATTTCAAATTTTAAATTTGAAGTTATTGTGTTTTAGTCACTAAGTTGTGTCCGACTCTTTGTGACTCCATGGACTGCAATACACCAGGCTTCCCTGTCCTTCGCTATCTCCTGGAGTTTGCTCAAATTCATACCCATTGAGTCAGTCATACTATCTAACCATCTCAACATCTGCCACCCTCTTCTCCTTTTGCCTTCAGTCTTTCCCAGCATCAAGGTCTTTTCCAAGTCAACTCTTCGCATCCAGGTGGCCAAAGTATTGGAGATTCAGCTTCAGCCTCAGTCCTTCCAATGAATATTCAGGGTTGATTTCCTTTAGGATTGACTGGTTGGATCTCCTTGCTATTCATGGGACTCTCAAGAGTCTTCTCCATCATCACAATTTGAAAGCACCAATTCTTTAATGCTCAGTCTTTCTTACGGTTGAACTCTCACATCCTTACATGACTACTGGAAAAACCGAAGCTTTGACTATACAGACCTTGACTGGCAAAGTGATGTCTTTGCTTTTTCATATACTATCTAGGTTTATCAAGGAGTAAGCATCTTTTAAGAGTTTTTTAATTAATTATAACTTACTGTTCTTTACATGAATTTTTAATATCTAAATGACTTTTGTTTATATTTGTGCATAAAAATCTTCAAGAAATATCTTGAATAGTATATCCATATTTGCCTCATTTCTCCAGTCTTAAAGTAAGATTGATCAATGCATCAGTTTAAATTAATTACATATTATTATTCTTACTGGTAATCCAAACTAAGCTTTTTCTTGGGAGAATTTTTTAAAACTGATATAGGAAGTTAACAGGAATACAGACTAACTACTTTATTCTTGACAAACAGTTTAATTGGTTTATACTTCCATATTCTTTATCTCTTTGTTAGTCTTACTTAGAAACTTTGATACTCATAATAAGAAAATAAAAAGCAACTGGAAAAATACATCCATTCCTATACATGAATCTTTATAATCATGTGTCTCAAACTGAGCTGGGGAAGCAGTTATTACTTCAAGCACATTGTTTCATCAACATGTCTTCCTGGCTGGTTCAAATAACTTAGATTTGCAGAGAGGATAACTGGAAGGGTCTGGAAGAGTGTTGAAACTTTTATGATGTTCTGATCATAGGCTAATTAATGCCTTTGTTCCTTTGAGCGGCTGAAACAAAAGTACCTTAAGCTGGATGGCTTTTAAACACAGAAATGTATTTCTCTTGGATCTGGAGGCTGGAACCTCTTCCAAGTTGGAGACTTGTATCTTCCCATGGTAGAAGGGGCAACCTAGTGCTCTAAGATTTCTTTTATAAGAGCACTAATTCCATTCATGAAGGTGGACCCTCAAGATGAAAGTAACTTCTAAAGTCCTCACCTCCTAACACCACTGACATTGGCTGTTAGGTTTCAACAGATGAATTTTATGGAAACAGATTCAGTCCACAGTAGTTAAAGAATGGAGACATATATACAGAAAAAGAGAAAGATTTTCTTTGTCTCTTTTCACAGACTTTATCCCTTAGGGTAGTTTAGATTCACAGTAAACTTGAGAGGAAGGTAGATTTTTCATGTACCTTCTGTCCCCCACATACATAGCCTTTATTATTATCATCATCCCTCATCAGATTATTCCATTTCCTACAGCTGATGAACATACATGCTGCTGCTAAGTTTCTTCAGTCGTGTCTGACTCTTAGCAACCCCATGGACTGCAGCCTACCAGGCTTCCCTGTCCATGGGATTTTCCAAACAAAAGAGTACTGGAGTGGGGTGCCATTGTCTTCTCCAGATGAACCTACATAGATGCATCATAATCATCTAAAGTTCATAGTTTACAATAGGTACGGCTTGCTCTGGGTGTTAACACATTCTATGGTTTTCTTCAATTCAGTTCATTTCAGTTGCTCAGTCGTGTCCGACTCTTTGCGACCCTATGAATCGCAGCACGCCAGGCCTCCCTGTTCACCACCATCTCCCGGAGTTCACTCAGACTCACGTCCATCGAGTTAGTGATGCCATCCAATCATCTCATCCCCTGTTGTCCCCTTCTCCTCCTGCCCTCAATGCCTCCCAGTATCACAGTCTTTTCCAATGAGTCAACTCTTTGCATGAGGTGGCCAAAGTACTGGAGTTTCAGCTTTAGCTGAAATCCCAAAGAAATCCCAGGGCTGATCTCCTTCAGAATGGACTGGTTGGATTTCCTTGCAGTCCAAGGGACTCTCAAGAGTCTTCTCCAACACCACAGTTCAAAAACATCAATTCTTTGAGCACTCAGCCTTCTTCACAGTCCAACTCTTTCATCCATACATGACCACTGGAAAAACCATAGCCTTAGACGAACCTTAGTCAGCAAAGTAATGTCTCTGCTTTTGAATATGCTATCTAATGGTTTTCTTACAGGTATGTAATTGCAAGCACCCACCATTACAGTATCACACAGAATAGTTTCACTGCCCTAATATTCCTTTCTCTCTGCCTCTTCATCTTCCTCTCTCCTAATCACTTGCTACTATTAATCTTTTTTACTATCTCCAAAGTTTTGCCTTTTCCAGAATGTCATATAGTTAAAACCATACCATATGTAGTCTTTTCCTAATAGTTTTTTTCACTTAGGAATATTTATATAAGTTTCCACCATGTCTCTGTGGCTTGATAGCTCATTTAATTTTAGTGCTAAATAAAATTCCATTGTCTGGGTGCACTACAGTTTTTTTGCTCATTCACTTATAATTTCATTGCGTCTACATTTTTGTATTAAGAATAAAACTGCTATAACCATCCATGTGCATGTTTTTGTGTGAGCATAAGTTTTCAATTTGTTTGGGTAAAAACCAGGAATCACGATTGCTGGATCACATGGTAAAAAACATGTTTAATTTGGAAAGAAACTGTTAAGCTGTCTTCCAGAGTGGCTGTACCATGTTGTACTCCCACCAGCAATGAATGAATGACCTTGTTACTTCACATTCTCTAAAATTTATTGTGGTTGGTATTTCAGATGTTGGGTTGGTTATTAGACTAAGTGTATAGAGCTAGTTTAGCCTTGTGTGCTGCAGTCCATGCAGTCACAAAGACTGAGTGACTGAACAACAGCAACAATAGAGTATCTCATTTTAATTTACATCTTCTGAATGACATATGACATGTAGCATCTTTCCATCTGGTATATCTTCTTTACTTAAGTGTCTATTAAGGTCTTTTTCCCAGTTATTAATCAAGTAGTTTTTTCCTTATTGTTGAATTTCAAGTGTTCTTTGTATATTTTGTACAATAGTTCTTTATTAGATGTGTCTTTTGCAAATATTTTCTCCAAAATTGTAACATATCTTTATTCTTTTGACAATGTATTGCACAAAGCAGAACTTTATTTTTAAATATAAATTTATTTATTTTAATTGGAGATTAATTACTTTACAATATTGTATTGGTGAATTCATGTTGATGTAAAGCAGAACTTTTTAACTTTAAAAGTTCAGCATATTTGTTTTAAGGACCAGTCCTTTGGTGTTGTTAAAATTTCATCAACAAATGTAAGGTCATCTAAATTTTTTCAGACAGTATCTTCTAGGATTTTTATAGCTTTGTATATTACATTTAGATTTTTGATCTTTTTTGTGTTAATTATTTTGAATCTTTGTCTAGATTTATTTTGTATACATCTATTTCTAGATCCTCCTTTTCTTTTTTGGATGTATGATTCCTGTAGCACCATCTGAAAAGACCATTTTATATCCATCATATTGTCTTTCTCAAAAATTGATTGACTATATTTGTGTGGGTCTAATTCTAGGCTCTTTAATACCACATTGTCTTGATTACTGTAGCTTTATAGAAAATCTTCAAGTTCATACAAGTTTGTTTTTCTCATTTGAAATTGTGTTGGTTATTCTGAGTCTTTTGCTTTTCTATATGAACTTTAGAATCAGGTCATTGATATGCACAAAATAATTTGCTGATATTATGATGACAATTTTTTTGAATCTATAGATCAATTTGGGAAGAATAAACATCTTAATAATATTCAGTCTTCCTATCCTATCATAAATGTAATATTTTCTCCATATTTTCATTCTTCTTTGGTTTCCTTCATCAGAGATTGCAGTTTTCTTCATATAGATTTCGTATATAGTTTGATAGATTGTATAGTTTTCTTCATATAGATCTTATATGCAGTTTTCTAGAATATATCTAATTATTTTATTTTTGATGCTGCTGCTGCTGCGAAGTCGCTTCAGTTGCGTCCAACTCTGTGTGATCCCATAGATGGCAGCCCACCAGGCTCCCCTGTCCCTGGGATTCTCCAGGCAAAGCCCTGGAGTGGGTTTCCATTTCCTTCTCCGATGCATAAAAGTGAAAAGTGAAAGTGAAGCCATTCTGTTGTGTCCGACTGTTAGCGACTCCACGGACTACAGCCTACCAGGCTCCTCTGCCCATGAGATTTTCCAGGCAAGAGTACTGGAGTGGGTTTTCATTGCCTTCTCCCTTTGAAGGTGCTATTATAAATGATTTTGTGTTTTTAATTTCAAATTCTACTTGTTCATTCTTGGTATATAAGATTACAATTGACTTTTGTATATTAACCTTGTATCTTGCAACCTTGCTATAATTGCTAATTTGTCCTAGATGTGTCTTGTTGTTATTGATTCTTTCAGATTTTCTATGTAAGCAATCATCTGTGAACAAAAACAGTCTAATGTGTTCCTTTCCCATCTGTGCAATTTTTCTTTTCTTTTATTCCATTCACTGGAATTGCAAGCATGATATTCAAATGTTATGGAGAGGGAGCATTCTTGTCTTGCTCCTTGTCTTAATGGGAAAGCTCTGCATTTCTAATTGAGAATGATATAATATGTTCTTAAATTATTGAGAAATTCTAATCATGAGAGGCTGCTGATTTGTATCAAATGATTTTTCTACCTCTATTTATATGATCATGTGGTTTTTTTCTTTAGCCTATTGATGAAATGGATTATATTGATTTTTGAATAGTGAATCAGCATTGTGTATTTGAGGTAAATCTCATTTGATTGTGATATTGGTAGATGTTTTCATGAACATATAGATAATAGCTCCTGAACACATTGTCACATTTGTGTAACAAGTAGAGGAACAAACTATTGCTAAATGTATGTCAGTCATTAGTATGTATGCATGTGTGTGTGCATGGACAGAGAGAGAGAGACAGCAGGAATGAGAGAGAGAGAGAGAGAGAGAGTTTGAATAAGATTCAAAAATCCTCTTTTGAAATAATCCATATTGATCATGAATGTATTCTTGAGAAGACTGTATGTACAACAGTCAAGAATATGGTCTCCAAAGCCAAGTCATATTGTTTCAGATCCTATTTCAAGCAATCAAAAGCAATCTGACCTTGTTCAAGCTTTTGAGCCTCTTTGTGTCTTTGCTTCCTTCCCTAAATAAGAATGATGATGAAAATGATCATTTCTTCTTCCTAAAGTTGCTGAAATAAAAGAGTTAGTACAGATAAAGGACCCACGAAAGCATCTGGTATTTTGTTATCCATATTTAGTATCCATGGTTACAGATAAAGCAATCAATGAATTATGAATGAAAAATGTACAAGAAATGACAAGTTGAAAGATACCAAACTTGTGTTCAAGATCTAAATTTTCTAATTATATGTAATTTGCTGAAATTAAATTTTGCAAATCAAAGGACTTCTCAATATCTTCCAGTATGTTCTGTTGTATTTATTCATACTTGTTTGACTTTTCCAAGATATTTTCCAATCTTTTTTGATTTGGGGTTAATCTGAAGATTCTCACTTTTAGATGAGTCCATTGAAAATCAAGAAATTTTAATTGGCAAATAAATTCATTTCCACAATAATATGTATAATAACTAATGTGTTCATGGATACACACACCAGTTATTTTAAAATAAATTAAGCAAAAATGCTTGGAAGAAAACCTTTTTATATCCATGTTGTTGTTGTTCAGTTGTTCAGTTGTGTTTGACACTTTTGCCAGCCCCATGGACTGTAGCCCACCAGACTCCTCTGTCCCTGGGATTTTCCAGGCAAGAATACTGGAATGGGTTACCATTTCCTTCCCCAGGGGGTTTCCCCAACCCAGGGACCAATAGTTCATGGTCAATATGAATTATTTCATATTAGAATTTTTGCATCTTATTTCTGAACTCTCCATCTGTGTGTGTGTGTGTCTCTCTCTCTGTGTGCATACACACCCACATGTATGGATACAAATTGTTGACACATATTTAGCAATAGTTTTTTATTTTAATAATTTTATTATTAAATATTTTATTATTAAAAACCTTATTAAATATAAGGTTTACATTTTTAACTTTTTTTCTGTTTAAGATTTTTATTTTTACTTTATTTTGCTTTACAATATGCTTGGGGCTGGTGCACAGGGAAGATCCAGAAAGATGATATGGGGTGGGAGATGGGAGGGGGCTTCAGGATTGGGAACTCATGTACACCCGTGGCGGATTCATGTCAATGTATAGCAATAGGTTTTTACTGCATTGGCATGTAGATTCTTTACAGCTGAGCCACCAGGGAATTCCTTTTTAAATCTATAGATAGTAGTAATAAAAATGCTTCATTAATATATCCAATCTAGTAGTGAGAAGTATTTGCAGGTGATTTTTGTAGATTTCACTTGTTTGTTAGGTAACCAGTGAAATGGTGCCCTGGTGCAATAGAATTCTGAGTAAAGTAAATTGGTTTATACACCTCACAATAGTCCTCATATGGCAAATGGGAGATTTGCCAGTGACTCTCTGTGGGAGATAAACGCTATATGGAAGATTTGTTTCATATTTTCTCTAGATCGATTGGTGGCTCAGATGGTAAAGAATTTGCCTGCAATGTGGGAGACCTGAGTTTGATCCCTGGCTTAGGAAGATCCTCTGGCATGGCAACCCACTCCAATATTCTTGTCTGGAGAATCCCCATGGAGGTGAGCCCGGCAGGTTACAGTCTATGGGGCTGCAAAGAGTTGGACACGACTGAGTGACTAAACATATATATAACGCAATTTGCAATCAAAATATTTTGGTTAAACCATGACTCTTTTGTTGGAGAGAAAGCCTGTTTTTTTTTTTTTTCTTTTTGCACAATCTATCTTTTTACTTATTTATTTTGTATGCTAGTTGTACTGTAAATTATACAGGTTGCAATACATAAGTGCTTATAAATGAATTTATATATATGCATTTCACAAAATAATATTTTATTATTAGTGTCAAAGAGTTTTTAGACCATTTTTATTTCTTTATTTGACTGTACTACAGTCAATAGTTACAGCAAACAGGATCTTGCATTTTCCTTGCAGTATTGGGGATTTTTAGTTTTTACATGCAGGCTTCCTTAATTGCAGCATGGAAACTCAATAGAGAATGGGGATCTAGTTCCCTGACCAGGAATCTAACCAGGGCCTCTGCTAGTAAGGAATCTTAGCCACCAGACCACCAAGGAAGTCCCTAGATAATTTTAAAATTATTTTTGGTACAAGAGATTGTTATTTTGGTCTTTATTTTTATTTCCCCCAATCATAAGATGAAAAAACTGCCCCAAAACGACCAGCCAGTACAGCAGAACTATTGAGACGATTGCAACACACTTAGCAATAGCTTTGACTTTCCTATTTGACACAAATAGGATGAGATATCTGTGAACTATCACCTGCTTTACAAAGACACTTCATATAACACTATTTCACTATAATCATAGCTTAACGCATGAGCAAGTACTTAGATCTTCATTGTTTCAAATGTTTAAATTCAGCTACACTTTGGGGGCATTTATTTTTCAAGAAAAATATTTTCAGAGTCATAATTTAATCATAAGAAATAAATAGAGCAGAAATTTGGAGTCTCCCTGCTGAAGTTTATTTTTTCATTTGTGTGACTCCTATAGACCAGTTCTTTGTTTTCTGAAGGTCAGGTGACAATTACACTAACTATAAACATTCATTCTATTTCACTGCTAAGTGATTTCTACTTTAAATTGCTTCTAAATCTTTTCTCACCCACCTTAAATCCAATATTTATTTTAACCTTGAGCTGCCTAAGACCTTTAATAGGAAGCTTCAAAGCATTTTAAAAATCGTATCCTTTTTAAATCTTTCTCATTTGAATGCAAGTGCCTTGAAAGCTCAAACAGTGTTGCTTGTTCTTATTGAAGTTTATAATGCTTTAGATATTCAAATCAGCTCTATGTCTTCCATTTGTTATGCAAATCTTTAAACTTTATATACTGCATGGTTTATCTACATTAATACAGCTTTCACTAACAGGTCTTACCAGAGCAGACATATACTCTAAAGGTGCATATTTTTAGTGTCTTGAATTACCATAAAATCATAAAAATAGTGTGTATTGCTTTACTCTAATCTGACTCAGTTTTATGTGGTTGTTGAAAGCCCTTTTACATTCCATTCCGTGTCTGGAGGTCTGTGTATAAAACTGATTCAGAAAAAGCAAAGTGAAGACACCTGCTGGCTTATAGCACAAATAGTAAAATATCTTAGAGCCTGCTGAAAGGAGAATTGGAACAATATGTCATTACTGAAGGCTCACTTGCAAGTTCTAATGTATTATAATGAAAACAGTATGACAAAACTAATGAGACAGTGAAGATTTGGGTAATTGTTCCTACAATGTATGGTAACTTTTCCAGCCGTTATTGGCAAACATAAAACCTAATGAGATTTTATTAATTTAAATGCAGTACATCTGCAAAACATTTCCTTCCTTGCATTCTCCTCTGATAGTCTTCCTTTCCTCATGGACTTGATCCTTTTAACTTAATTGTTCTGTGTCGAGCACTCTCCAAACAAAACAGTTGACATAAACCTGAATCAAACTTTTTTTCCATTTATTTTTGCATATCTTGTCCTGAAACATATTATATGCAAGCTTGTGTAGATAATCATTCCAACATTTAATAGAGAGCATAATATTTGCAATTATAACAAAAACTGTTTCTGTTAGACTCTTTTGAATGTCCTTTTAAAGCTCTAGAAATGTCATTATTTTCTTGCTTTGTGAAAGGAAATAAATTAATTTCCTCTTATTATCAGCCATATGCTTTAAATTGTCAAAAGATGAAAAATGAACATGTAGAAGCATTCTGCCTATTGACTGCCTCTTATTTAACCAATCACTACTTGCTAATTTTTTAAGTATTACATTTGATAAAGAGGCTCGGCCTACTTCTAAAGACTAAATTTCTATTTACTCCATGTTTTTATATATGTAGCACAATGTTATTTTGTTTAAAGATGAAAATATTTTCATCATAATGGACTTTAAAAATAGCATCATTTTAGACATAAAAAACATGGAAATACTGATTTTCTAATATGAACTTTTAATTCATATCCATTCTCAGCTTAATTCACTTTGCTCTGTATCTTTGTCAAACTATCCTGTCATAAACACATGATAGGTGAAATCTTGACTTTGCAGTGTTAGGTGAAAGAACATTTCTTGATAAAGGCACTGGTAACATTGCCAGCTCTTTGGTAGAGAAAGCAATAGAGCTGTCAGGAAGTTCAAAAATTATATTGTCTCTACTAGAATAACTGGAAAGAGATCATATTCGCTTTTCCTCTGAGTTTTGCAGGTCACTTTGGATTTACAGTACAGCATTTTATTACAGTTTGAGAACTAGTTCATTGTTATCAAACACTTTTTCATGAAAGCAGATACGACTGGATCAAACTCTATTTCTGTGTGATTTTTCTAGGTTATGATTATGATTATGACAAAAAGTATTTAAACAGAGGACTATTTTTCTTCTAGATTTTAGCATTTAGGTGAATACACTTTCTTTTTTATAAAGGAGACAGGGTTTGCAGGGTATCTTAAAACAGTCAGTAACTTTCAATAACCTTTTGAAAGTTGGACTCAAAAATTTTTTTTAAAGACTAACTCTCCACAAAATAACAAATATTTAGATAATTAAATTAGAGCAACATGTTCTTATATTTGCCATATGTTCTACAAATATTGCTTGTTTTCTGTTCCAAAATATGTATATCTCTTGGAGGAAGCATTTCCTGGAAGAAATTACAAAACAATGTGTGCCATAGGAGAATGTAAACATATTTTCTCTCCCTTGTTGATTTCATGACAGGCTCGAAGGTACTTAATTGTATACTGTTTAGGTAAGTATATGATACTATTAATGCAGCTTAGAGTATTTTCATATACCACGATCTGATGGTTTTCTTTATTGTGTTATATTTCAGTGAAGCATATATTTTGTTGTAAATCATAACAAAGAAAAATAAAATTGAATGATATCTATGAATTTCTATTGCCAACTGCATCTATAATATTCAAATAATTCTCTTGGAATTATTATTAAAGGATGAGCTCTCCGGTTCAATCCTCTAAACTTTTTGTTATATTATTATCTGTTGTGGCTGCTTACTCTGCAAATATATTTCTTTAAGAATAACCTGTACGTCAAACGCTGTTATCCATTTAATCTTGCCTATTCTCTTCAAAAAGCATAGGGTATATGAGAACAGGCATGTAATATGTATAATCACACAAGTATGAAACTTGTAATAAAATATACAGATTCCTATGGTTTAATTGCTTTTTAACAAAAATATACAGTCTTAATTCTAACTTTATATTACCAATTTATAAATATTTGTGAAAGAATTTCTACCCAATTGTTCTATGTTAATCTCTCTCTCGCACACACACACACACACACACACACAATGGATGAATCATTTGGTTCTTTGGTAATAGTTAAGAAATGAGTTGTGAAATAATTCTTGAGTTCTTCCTACCTTATTTAATCAGAGACTGCAATTCTCCCACTATAAACTAAAACATAATGAAAATACTTTATGGTAAGATAGAATATCATAAAATACACTTTTTTGTATTGCTTAATTTTTCTCATAAGAATCTTTTTAAGAGCTCAATCTCAACTCTCACATGTGTATTTCACCTAATCTTTGCATCATGTGTGTGTGTGTGTGTGTGTGTGTGTGTGTATACTTGAAAGGTAAACTTTAATCAGACTGATCTTGATACAAATTCTGTTGCTCTAATTTACTAGCTATGGAAATTTTCACAAGTTATTTATATTTTCCAGACTCCAGCTTGCATACCAATAAAATGGGGATAAAATGGAGATAATGATGAATACTTTGGAGCATAATTGAGAACATTATGTGAAATAATGTATGTGAGATGTGACAACAAACTATGGCAAAAAGAAGAGTCTAAATAAACGTTGCTCCTTTCTCTCATCTTAAACATCTTTTTGCTTAATTATGACTTTTATTGTAGGTTAACGCAACTCAATTTCCTGCTTTCCATGAACATAAAAATTGATGTCCTGCCATTTTCAACAACCTCAGCTCTCTGTAAACTGAATAAAATATACTTAATAAAATATTGCTTTCTTTATGAAAACAACACTCACAAATCCAGTAAAAGCTCCTTTATCTTTTCATTCTCTTTCTTTTACTGTCATACTTTTGCTTTTTCTTCCTAGAGACAAACTGCAATGCTAAACACATGGTAAAGAAGCATTGGCTTTGAAAAAATAATGAAGTGCCAGAGAAGGAGATTGTCAAGGAACAAAATAAATTACCAATTTAACTGCATTTTTAATGAAAATTATGTAGTTACAGCATTGTTTTTAAAATTAAGCTTCTTACTTTGTGTTGGAGTATAGACAGTTAACAATATTGTGATAGCTTCAGGTGGACAGGAAACAGTCAGATTTTACATTTTGGAAACTGGTAAAAGAAATACATGGTAGTAGCAGTGTACCAAGGGTGGGATGAGAGAGAGTAGTCAGCCTGGTACAGGCAAATGAGAATGTATATTGTCAGTAGAAATTTTAAAAATAATAATAGCACTGACTAAATATCTATATTTTATTGTAATGATAGTATAGTATTCAGTAACAATTTCAGTGATAAACTCTTCAACCTGAGCAGAGTACACATACCATGCTAATTAGTCAGGGATGATTGTAATTCCATAGTCTCAAAATATAGATGTGGAAAGTATTTTTCTGATCTCATGTAGAAAATGAGAGTGGTTAGTGACCTATAGTGTTACTGAGGTATAAGTTAGGTGATCTTATCCACAAAAATTGCTTAGGTCATACAGCATATTTTATAGTGACAAATAGCAAATAAGCTATTTTGAAAGAATCATATGGATCATATTAATACAATATAGGTAGATTACTTTGCTCTTGGCACATATTTTAAGCTCAATTTTTACTAGTGTTTATGTGTATGATAGCATAGCAGAAGCTAGTTTTAGATGCAACAAATTTTTTTTTTTTCAATAACATGATCATGTGATTCAAGGAATACTTCAAAAGAAAAGGGTTTGAAGAGAAGTGAATTTTTCTGTCCATTTACCATGTGATATCATTTCCAATTCATTTGCCATTTTATAATAGTTGAAAAATGTGTAATGAATTCATAGATTAAATATCACTCTAACTAAGAATAATCAATCAAAAATGACAGCTGATTGATTTCTTTTGTAAATGAGAATATATATGTTGTTTAATTGATTTCAATATCCCTGAAAGATGATTTGAAAGTCATATATTCAAAAGAATATTGCTGCTGTTTTAGGGAGAATTTGAGAAGTTCAAAAATGGGACTCATTGACTGACTTGAGATCTTTTTTTCCTTTCAGGGCAAGGAAATTTATAACCTAGTCATTCATTTGGAACTCACTATGAATGCAGATAATTAGAAAAAAAATTAAGCCATGAAGAAGTCTCAGTTTTTAAATTTATCAAGAGTTTCTTCCCAGTTACTTTAGAATTTGAATCAAACTATTTTGAATGAATATAGAATGCCTCTTCTGTAAAGAATCTGCCTGCAGTGCAGGAGACCTGGGTTTGATCCCTGGGTTGGGAAGATCCCCTGGAGAAGGAAATGACAACCCACTCCAGTATCCTTGCCTGGAAAATCTCATGGACAGAGGAGCCTAGTGGGCTGCAGTCCATGGGGTCGCAAAGAGTCAGGCATCACTGAGCGACTAACACTTACTTACTTATATCATGAAGAAAAATTATGAGCTCCCTTGAGTACTAATGATTACAGGAACCTAGGTACAATAACAGGCAAGAAACAGATCGCTCTACAATGCAGGAACTTTTAAAAATAAATAGTAATACAAGTAAGAGTAAAATTCTTATTAAGAATGCAGTTTTAACCATGTTAGCTGTTGTTGATTTTGATACTTAAAACTATTCATAGATCTTGGAAAGGGGAAAATTCAGTTAATAGAGAATATGATGAAAGTATAGTATTAACTGTATTATTTACAATTAAGTCATCTCTTGGAAAGAAAAAGATAAGAATTGTATTTTGGTTTCATGAGACAAGGCCTATAAATATTTTTAATTGCATTCATGATATTTGAGTAGGCTTATTACATATATCTACTCATTTTCTTATTCTAAAATATGTATGTTTGTTTATATGGTAGCCTAACACAGAAGGTCCACACTATGAATTTTTTTCCTCTGACTTAGTAATCTTAAGTGTTTAATTGACCATTTAAAAGCATAGATCATTTCTCTAGTGAACCAATTTAAAGCATAATGGTTAAAGATGTATATTTTTAACACCCAGTTTTCAATGTCTTTGATGGCATATTTCCTTGAGAATAACATACTACACATGTAGAAAAAAATTGTGATAAATACATTACTTACTCTAATAAAGGTTTAACGATGATGACGAAGATTTACATATGGTTTCTTTTACCAGGTTTGATTTTCACAAATGACTGACCTTTGTTAGGTCTTTTAAAGCACAGAATGACAGAAATGAATACTCCTTCATACTTGATTGTGTATCTTCAGCTCTAGTAGAAATACTAGATCTAATACTAATATAGTAGTAGGAAAATGGACTGTGGAGTTAAATACAATTTGAAAATCTACCTTCTCCTTTAGCCTCTATGTGTACTTTGGCCATTTGTTTCTTACTTCTATCCTTATATAATTAAGGGTGTTTAATTATACATTTTGTACCCAGTTTTATGAACATTAAATGAGCTATGTGATTTCTTTGATATGTATTCAGCATTTCAAGTCATTCCTTCTTTCCATTTTCTTGTCATCTAGCATAAAAATATTACTGTGATTTTTTTATTCTGCAAAATAAAGTTTTAATTAATAATCTTTTTTTAAACATCATAAATATTGTGTTTAACTTTTGGAATACAAAGTTTCATTAGATAAAAAAATTGTATAATTTCAATTTTATAGAAGTTATTAATGATCATTTTTAGGGTGCCAACCAAACAGATTAAAAAACTTTGCTAGAGTTTATTTAAATTATGATTAAAATAATGAAATATTGTCTCTGAAATTTGACTTGTATATACAAGATTCATTGAAATCTGTTTTTGCAAAATCTGAAATTTAATTTATTCAGAAATAATGAGCAGAAACAAAGCAAACACAAAAACGAACTTGGATTCTTATTGCTTCAATGAGACACTACTACAAAAAAGCAATACTTCAAGTAAGAATCTTATTTCTGCTTATCCACAGAGAGTCAGGAAATTATCTGAAAGGACATACTTAGATGAACACATGAAAGGGAAAGCCGCTCAGTCATATCTGACTCTTTGTGACTCCATGGACTCCATGGAATTCTCCAGGCCAGAATACTGGTTGGGTAGTCTTTCCCTTCTCCAGGGGATCTTCCCAACCCAGGAATTGAACCCAAGTCTCTCACATTGCAGTCAGATTCTTTACCAGCTGAGCCACCAGGGAAGCCCAAGAATACTGGAGTAGGTAGCTTATCCCTTATCCAGGGGATCTTCCCGATGAACATATGCTTCATTACTATGATGTTGTTGCTATTATTAAAGTTGTAATTGGTTATGTACCTTACATATTGAATTTTTAAGCATTCATTATGAAAAACTCTAGGTCATTCTAATCTACACTCGCAGAAATGTATGGTTAGTTTTAATTGCCTTTTCAAGTAATAATTAAGCATTTGACTTATGGCCATAGCATAAATAAACAAAGAAATAAAATGTACCAAATGGTGTATAAAACAATTTCTCCAAATTGATCATCTGTCCTTAAGATTCCTGCTCACATATGCCAATTTATGACTTGTTAGCATTTCCCTTTGACAACTTTAACAGCATACAAGTAGATTTAACAGAACACAATAAGAAGTGTTAGTGATTGCATCTTTTAAAATTAAAATAAAAGTAAAATGACTAGTTTTAGTCTTATACATTGTTTCACCAAATTATTCACTTTGACTCCATACCAGTTTTAAACTATCCAAATAAAAGTACTTTTATCACTTGGAGTATTTTTTTTTTTTTTGGTCTAAAGTAGTTTTAAAAATTAAAAATTAAAAAAAAATAAAAAAATAAAGTAGTTTTTAGAGATACCTTTCTAAGTAAGCTATCATCAGTGATTAATCAGAAATATGTAGACTCTCAAAGTCATAGAGAAGTTGATTAACAACCTCAGTGTTTGATCCACAGTCAGCTAGACAATATTTACATTTGCATGAACTTTAGCTACAGTTAACACCTGAAGAAAATCCATTCTGTTTTATGTCAGATCAAATTATTGTAAAATTCTTTCATATATCTATAGTAAAATGCTTGTTTTTAACCCTTTATTATTCAATTTTCTCCACTTTTAGTTAATACAGATGTAATTACATTTTATTATTCAGAATCCACCTTCTCAAATCTAGGAAAACAGCTTATTTTGTGAACAAAGAATTTTCTCCAGGCCAAGTCTTAGACTTTGGTTTAAATATCCCCATTTCTTTCAGTAGTTTTGAAATGGTAACATTTTCAGGATTTTTCTTATTCCATCTGGCTTTTTCTGAATTCAACAAACTTTAATCACGTGCTATATTTTTGGTGACAATTATTTTACTCAAATGGGGTTAACTAGGACACTCTTTCAGAAGTGTGTTGAAAATTATGCACCACCTTCAGAAGTACAGCATGATAGATTGCATAGCCAGTGCATAGGAGAGATGTATTTAAAGAAAAGATCCAAAGCCTCTTTCCTTTAAAACATTATTGTAATAGCCTATTCAGATTCTGCTTAAAATTATAAATTTATTCATTAAAAATATCAGCATCTTTAACATTATTTATATCAGATATGTATAATGTATAATAATAATTAATATGCAAAAATTTAAAGAAAAAAAATCAGCTGTCTTAGTCACCTGTGACTATGTATAATTCCAAATATATTAATCTAAGATTTTCTTACTGTTAGTCAGGAAGTTAGCCAGGAGCAAGGAGAGATGGTACTGATGGCTGAAAGTCTAATAGCTGCCTAATCCCGCCAAGCTCTTCACCAATTCTGCCCCTTCAGCACTCCAAAATGATCAGGGGACTGTATAAATTCCCCACTGGACTGCTGGAGGGACTTTCCCCACTCTAGCACATGTACACACCTCACCCCATCATGTCCTAAGACAATCTTTGACTGCCATTAGGCTCATTAAATGTCCATAAATATTCTATAAATACATACATCTAATTATAACAGACTGAATTATGGAAAGGACATGCACAGTAGAGTCTATTGTTATATAACTTGCAACTATCAATTAAGAGGGCTTCTCTTTGGCTCAGCTGGTAAAGAATTTACCTGCAATGTAGGAGACCTGGGTTTGATCCCTGAATTGGGAAGATCCCCTGGAGAAGAAAAGGGCTACCCACTCCAGTATTCTGGCCTGGAGAATTCCATGAACTGTATATTCCATCAGCTGAGACTGTCAGTCAATGACCTCCTGGGTTATGCAAACAATCTTACCTTAAAAACTCTGCCACTCAGCCCTCTAGGGCCATTGCTTCTATTGGATTGGCCGACCTCTCTCTTAAGGTGTTTTCTCTGTTCTCTCTTTGTGTGGGTGCTCAGTTGCTCAGTGATGTCCAAGATTTGTGACCCTGTAGACTGTAGCCCACTAGGTTCCTCTGTCTATGGGATTCTCCAGGCAAGAATACTGGTGTGGGTTGCCAAAACTCTCTTGCAACCAGTAGGACTGCAGATTCTTCTTTGTGTCCTTGGGGCTTCTCCGGTGGCACTAGTGGTAAAAGGCCCTGCCTGCCAATGCAGGAGATGTAAGAGACATGGGTTTGGTTCCTGGGTTAGGAAGATCCCTTGGAGGAGGGCATGCAGGCATAACAACCAAGGTCCACAGTAGGAGGAGTCTACAGACTGTCTTCTGCTACCAGTACTTTACCCCCTGAGTTTGGATCTCTACAGTTGAGATTCCTCCAGCATCAGCCTGTGAAATCATCTTTGCAATAGCTACCAGAACAAGAACATTTAATTCAATCACATGACTAATTAGATAAGGATTTCAGAATTGCCACTGACTTGGCCAAGTCTTTGATAAATGTTCTTATCAATGCCTTTTCTGGTCTACTCTTTCTATAAAATATTAAGAGAAAATGAATAATGTACCTTGTAACACTTTTCTATGAGTGTACTTTTAGCTAGTCAAAAACCAAAGCAAAAAAAAACAAAGTTATGTTTGGCAAGACCCTCTACCTCTGTAAAATAACTCAATTATCATATAGCCAAACATTTTATAAAAGCTTTCCCACCAATAGTTTTGAACATAATTATTCTTTCCATTCCACTAGAAGAGTTACGGAGGAAATGTCTATATTTCAATAATGACAAATTGAGCTTTTTGCCCACTGAAGTGAAAGAAGACACTGGAAGGTTATTTGTGGAAACTGAGTCACAGATAGTGTGCATAATTGCCAAGATTCAGACACTAAAACTAATAAGTGGTAGAACTGAAACCAATCCAGATTTTATTAGTTCCAGAGTCTGTATTCTTTCTCTGATACTTCATTATGAAGATCAGGAGTCTTACAATGAGGAAAAAATTAGATATTTTTGTCAAAAAAATCAGTTATGCATGTGATCAAAATGAGTCAGATATGCAGCTAGCTCACTATCAATGTAGAGAAAATCATAGGGATAGTGGAAAATTGAAAATGATTTCACATTTTACAATGAGCAAAATTGATGACATGACAATGAACAGGGTATTTTAAAACATAAGTTGCAAGGAATATAAACTGGAAGAAGAGGGTAAATGTACACATTAAAGAGATGTAGGGTGTCAACTCTTTGTATGAACTATACAGGAAGAAGCAGTTGAAAAATAGACAATTAGGGAAATCTGAGAAGTGAATTGAGTGGTTGATTATGTTTAGGAAATTGTTGTTAATTTAGAAAAGTTTTATAATATTGAGTTTATATTTGAAGAAATGGTTCCATAACTCTTAGAGATTTCCATGAAATATTTATTGGTAAATTTATTTGAAATTTTCTTCAAAACATTCTGTGTGCCTTGGCAGGTGGTTAATTAGAAATAAGATTGGCAGTAAGTGCATACAGGAAAAGCCTTTATGCCTTTCTACGTTATTGTATTCAGAAACTTTATTAATAAGTTAATAACTTTTAAAAGTATCTTTGTTTATAGAAATATTGAAAAGCTCTTTATGCATTTATTTCTAAAAATATATATCAATCTTGTGATATAAAAAAGGATGTCATCATCTTACTGGGTAACATTTATAATTTGTTGAACAATACCAGTATTTCTTAACCTGCACTGTATTTCTACCACATTCCATATGTTTTGGTAACATAATCAAAAGTTTTAAAAAAGGGTGTTTCAAAGCCATTTTTAATCAATGAGAATATTTCCTTTAGTAAGGATTTTATAGCAGAGATTTGAAGTCACAGTCTTTTTTGGTTTGGCGGGAGTGTCAGATATTCTGTCTACATTGTCTATTATTAGAATGAATGTCAACACAGAGGGAATGATGNCATTTTTAATCAATGAGAATATTTCCTTTAGTAAGGATTTTATAGCAGAGATTTGAAGTCACAGTCTTTTTTGGTTTGGCGGGAGTGTCAGATATTCTGTCTACATTGTCTATTATTAGAATGAATGTCAACACAGAGGGAATGATGTTCATGCTGTCACCAGGCGAATGCTTAGACTACATCTGAACATTATTTTTCAGGAAGAATTGTTCAATGATTTGATCACTTGTCAGAAGCGTCTCACTGAAGGATCTTGCAAAGACTTCAGTCTTCTTTTCTTTTCCATCTGGAAAACAAAGAACAAAGGCCTCATTCTTCAGTATGGTGTATTGAAACCCATGCATTTTACAGAAATCCTTCTGAATATTAAAACTATATTGAATTTGCTTTACCTTTTTGCTACCTCCATCATTCTCAGTACCAATTTTGTTATTGTTATTATCCACAGGCTTATCCCAATTTGTTCAAATTTTGGAAGGTGGAGCGGGGGTTGCTTAGAGGGAGTTGTTATATAATTGTATGCTGAGAAACTTTAAAGAGAACTCTCTAACCAAGTTATATAGTAGACAATACTGATGAGTATGTTGCAGAGAATATTTTTATGCAACTGGTATCCATAATGGTATATCTATAATTCCCCCTAAATTTGCCTTCTGTCATTGAATGAGCCACACTGTAGCTGAAAGAGAAACTTCAAAATACACTACCTCTGAAAAAGATGTCACAATATGATAACTACTCCCATCTNACTCTTGAGAGGTCCTTGAACTGCAAGGAGATCCAACCAGTCCATCCTAAAGGAGATCAGTCCTGAATATTCATTGGAAGGACTGATGCTGAAGTTCCATTATTTTGGCCACCTGATGCAAAGCATAGAGTCATTGGAAAAGACCCTGAAGCTGGGAAAGATTGAAGGCAAGAGGTGAAGGGGATGACAGAGGATGAGATGGTTGGATGGCATCACTGACTCGATGGACATGAGTTTGAGCAAGCTCTGGGAGTTGGTTATGGACAGGGAAGCCTGGCGTGCTGTATTTCATGGGGTCACAGAGAGTCAGACATGACTGAGTGACAAACTGAACTGATGGGCAAGAGCCAACAGGCCAGGCTTGGGGGTGTGTATGATAAAAGGGACCACAGGCTCAGACTTTACCTGTAGTGCTCCTGAACATTTTCAGAGATGGAAGGTATCACCTTATAGGGTCAATTCCTGAAATTTGTCCCTGGACTGGAAAACTCTGAGAGCATCTCTCATGAAGAGAAAAGAGATCTGTCCTCTATAGGACATTTGGAGGAAGAGCCCTGAGGCGAGCAGAGAAATAGAGTTAATTAGGAAAAAGGGGTCTTGAGGAAGCCCAGATAGGAGGGGATTTAAAAACCATAGAAGAGATCAGTGGTATCAAATACCGCAGTATATTCATTAGCAAAGGAGACTGAAAATGATCCCGTGCATTTGCCCTTGGTGACTTTTGCAAGAGTAGTTTGAGAAGAGTAGAGTAGAGGGTAGAATGAGAGATGAGGAGACAGGGATCCAGACTGTAGTGAATTAACCCGCTGTGATAAATTACTCCTTTTGAGTTTGCCACATGTTTCTTAAAGTGGCATAGTAATTCTGAAACACTATTAAGTATTCCCTTCCAGGAGGGAACAAGGTCAGGGTGCCTAACATTAACACAAAAATTTGACATGATTCTAAATATTCTAACCCTAAAGAAGAAGAAGGGAAAAAAGAGGAAGAAGAAACAGAAGAGGCAGAATGAGGAGAAGAAGAAACATAAGTTTCCATTATGAGATCAGTAAACTGTTTACTTAGAAAATCTTGAAGAATAACTGAAAATATGCTAGAACTAATCACTGAAATTCAGTAAAGAGAACCAGATGCAAGATGAAATAGAAGTAAATCAAGCTGTCTTTGGACTAGGAACAACTAAGAAGAATAATAGAAAATTATTTTCATAACACTTATGGATATAATGTGCATGCTTAATTGCTCAGTTGTGTCCAGCTCTTTGCGACCCTTTGGACTGTAGGCTGCCAGTCTCCTCTGTCCATGGGATTTTTCAGGCAAGAATACTGGTGTGGGTTGCCATTTTCTCCTCCCAGGGGAATCTTTCCAACACAGGAATTGAACCTGTGTCTCCTATGTCTCCTGCATTGCAGGTGGATTCTTTACCCTCTGAGCCATAAAGATAAATTTAATGGATGAACATGCTTTCTTAAATGGAAAACTCACTATTTTAAATGTATATTTTCCCAAATTTACACATACATAAGGTTATCCCAATTCAGTACCTTAAAGAGCCCTTTTTTTCCTTGAAATAAAAAAATATTCTATTGTTTATGTTTCATCCAGACAAGTAAATGGGTGAGAACAGTCAATAAATCTGTATAATGGACTTCTTTGAGGTAAGACTTTTTTGTACCAAGGAGCAAAGTGAAAGTGAAAGTGAAGTCGCTCAATCGTGTCCAACTCTTTGCGACCCCGTGGACTGTAGCCCACCAGGCTCCTCTGTCCATGGGATTCTCCAGGCAAGAATACTGGAGTGGGTTGCCATTTCCTTCTCCAGGGGATCTTCCCAACCCAGGGATCGAACCCAGGTCTCTTGCATTGCAGGCAGACGCTTTAACCTCTGAGCCACCAGGGAAGCCAAAAGAAAAGTCTATAATTGCTGTAATTCAAGACAAAAAAGAAATAAAATGCCAGGATTTAAATGAACTGATAGATTAAAAGCATATAATTAATTCATATTCTATAAACAGATCTAAGTATATAAAATAATTTAGTATATCATAAAGGAGTCATTTTAAATCACTGTAAACACTGAATGTCATTTAATAAATAGTGCTGGGATATCAGAAAAAATTTAAGGAACAAATATAACTAGATACCCACCCTCACAGCCTCTGTAAGAATAGATTTCAATATTTCTCACCATTATAAATGTGTATGCATATGGGTTTCCTCTAAGGAATTAATCATAAGAAAAACCTATGGATAAGTATGAAAACAAATGTCAATAAAAAGCAATAGATTTTAGTAATAGTATAACACTAAATAGATGGAAACAGCTTAAATATCCAAAGAAAGAATTGGTAAAATATATTAGGGTATATATATAAAATTGAGTACTATAGAGCCATCAAAGCAATTAGTTATTTATATATGTATAATCCAAAGATAACCTCTATATAGGTAAAGAAAAAAAACAGTATTAGAATATATACATATTTTTATAAAATATATATGTTAGTGTATGTTTGGAAAAAATGCAGAATACTGAGAGTGATTACACTATAGTGCCTGAGGTATTTGTGTGATTTCTTCCTTATATTTTTTGACATAGATTCCCTGGTAGCTCAGAGGGTAAAGCATCTGCCTGCAATGTGGGAGACCCAGGTTCAATCCCTGGGTTGTGAAGAACCCCTGGAGAAGGAAATGGCAACCCACTCCAGTACTCTTGCCTAGAAAATTCCATGGATGGAGGATCCTGGTGGGCTACAGTCTATGGGGTCACAAAGAGTTGGACACAACTGAGCAACTTCACTTGTTAACTTTCATTTATATGAAGTAAGAAATTTATTTTATAAATGACATAATATTTATAGAGAAACCATTTTTGTCCATTAACAGAAGCTGCATTTCAGATTATTTGTAATTAAAATATTTGTATTAGTTAGATACTGCTGCATAACAAATTATATCAAAACAGACAATTCTATCGATCATAATTACTATGGATCAGAGATTTGGGAGCAGCCTAGAGCATCAGTTATGGGTTTGGGTCCCTTATGTGGTCTCTATCAGGACTCAGATTGCAGAGCCTCAATCATGTGAAGGCTTGACCTGAACTGAAAGACCGGATTCCAAGGTGACTCATTCACATGGCTGGGAAGAAGGTGTTGAAAATTATACTATAAATACCTATTCATAAATATAATGATGATTTTTAGAAGGCAAATTCTTACTTTAGGCTAAACATTAACAGTAAAAGACTCTGCACTCCCTATAGGTTACCTTTAAATAATATATTTGTTAACTTTTTGTAGAAACATCTCACTTCAATTTAGTTTTGTATTCATTTCCTTATCCAAAATTACTTTAAAAGACGTATATGAAACTTTTTTACACTGACATGTAAATTATCAATAAACACTTTCTTAGGAAAATTTGCATATTAAAAGACCTCTAAAACTTAACCTTGTTGCCCTGGATCAGTGGTCAGCATTTCCTACTATATGATTACAATTTAATCACTAGGGGAGAGCTAAATTGTAGCACCGGCAAAAATTTATACTTCTGAGAACTATCATCTACTCTCTTGAGATTTAATTCTTACAGAATGTTTTTATATTTGTGGAATGCAAAGGATGAATGAGTTCCCACCAACATGAGTGGGGGACAAAACACAGCAAGACATACCTTGAAATGTCAGAAAACCATGCTTAGAGACAAGTATGTAAGAGATTCCAGAGAAGGGTGAAAACATCTATTTTATTTTATTTATTTTATAAAATTTTAGAATGGTATTGGATTACTCAACAGTATCTAAAAAATTTGGAATAAAAATACCTTAAAATTCAGATGAAAATTTACTTCAAATTTCCAATTCCATTTTCAGGAATCTAAACAATTAAATAGATGGCAGGATTTCCAAACATATGGGGCAAAAAGAAGGAAAAAATTCTCTATAGCTTTTCTCATAAACATAGAATTTGAGGGCCTGTCAGATAGAAGACTAGTATTCTTACCAAGATTAATGAATGAAAAATCCAGGTAGGAGTAACTACCTAGCTCTTAGCTTCTTTCTCTTCAAACATTTTGTCAGGATTTCATTCCTCAATTAGGAAGACAAGTCTATTGTTTTTAAACCTGTGTCTGTCTATAAGTAGGAGAGGAAGAAGTTTCCCATGGTTATTTAAATAACAGAGGAAAATATCCTTAGAAGTAAATTGGAAATAAATGTCCACCAACCCCAGAGTCTTTTTCACTTGCCCTTCAAATGATTGTCCTGTATTGAAATCCAAGGACTTCAGTTTTATAATATACATATTTTAGGAAAGAGTGACCTTTCTCAGGGGCAGGGGACAATTGGCAAATTCATACTAAATTTGGATAATTATGAGAAGCAAATTTGCAAAGACATGATCTAGACTTCCATGAAGGGGGTGAAAAATAGGCAGTTCTTTAAATAAGAGCTATTGGGTTTTTAATGAGCCAGTAAAATCAACCCAACCAAACCAAGCTAAACAAAACAAAATCATGTCAAAACCTGTCACCAGTCCTCAGGCACAGGGAACAAGACAATTGTCCTATTTACTGTGTCAAAGGAAAGTGTGCTATTTGACCTAACTTGTTCAATTCATGAAGGTGAGCAAATAGGGATTTTTTCTTTTCTTTCTTCTTTACAGATTGCATTTTCCATATTTTCTAACAAAATATGGGTTATGTCATGTAACCCATTAACATTTGTAGCTATTTTACACTTAGCTGGTTTGAAATACTAATATGTCATTACCTAATGAAATTAGCATTTTTATTCTGGCCATTTACTGATACAACCATTACCATTATTTCATATCACTTCTGTATAAATACGACACCTACATGATTTTTAAAGGATAAAAATCAACATTCAAATAGGATTCTCTTTATTTAAATAGACTTATTAGAAATTTAAAGCAGATGAAGACGGTTTCAATGAAATGAATAAATAATTAAGGCAAATCTGTATACTTGTCAGGAACTCCATATTAAGAATCAGGTGAGGGGAGACAGTCTTCTGACAGAGCTGTCATTTTTTTAGTTAAAGTTAATGTTAATTTTTTTTAAATCTTGATGTTCTTTTCAAGTTTACTTGATCAAACCAAAAGCCAAAAAAAGAAGCTGCCAGATAACTTACACAGGTAATAATCAGAACCTTTAATCACACATAAAAAGAGCCATTCAATTCTATGTATTGCAAAAATCATCAGCTGGTTGGGAAGGNTTTTTTAAATCTTGATGTTCTTTTCAAGTTTACTTGATCAAACCAAAAGCCAAAAAAAGAAGCTGCCAGATAACTTACACAGGTAATAATCAGAACCTTTAATCACACATAAAAAGAGCCATTCAATTCTATGTATTGCAAAAATCATCAGCTGGTTGGGAAGGCAAGTTTTGTACTTCAAGCAGTTTTAATCATTGATCAGGTTGTGAAATAAAATAACAGATTGCATTTTACAAACTGGTCACTAGCAATGCCTCGTCAGCAGACCTAGACAATAATCCCTGAGTGTTGTAGGACTGCAGCCGTTAATAACCTGGCTTGTTAGTTGAAAGCTGGCAAAGTCTCAAGCATTTAAGAGGATTACTGCTATAAACCATATTAATTTTTTTCCCTAACATTCAAGTCCATAGTGATGAAGAGCTTCTGTAATAGAAATAGTGAAGTCAAACACGTAGCAGAACCCCGTGCAATTCCTTTTTGTTTAGTGACTGATTTTACAAGAGAAAAATAAAAGTCAGGCTTCATTGTACTAAATTGGAATATTAATGTTTGGTGAAATAATTTTGAATTGCAAATCCTGCCAAATAAAATAAGACATTACTATAGAGAAGCTTGCCAAAAAGGATGTATTTCTAATAAGACTTTTTCAAACAGACTTTTTAAAAAATTAGCTTCTCACTCACTATAGAAAGAATTAGGCAAAAAGCCCAATAAAATCAAAGCTTCCAACTTTTGACCTCAAAGAAATGTGTCAATCTTGTATCAGAAGCAACAGTGCATGGATTAAGAGTTTAGACTCTGAACCTGACTGCCTGGGTTAGAATTCTGATTTTATCACTTTAGGCTACTTGTTAGTTAGTAATTACATCATCTCTCTGCACCTCAGTTTCCTCACCTGTAGAGCAGATCATAATAGCACCTAACTCTAGGCTGTAATAATGATTACATGATTTAATATTTGAATAGTTCACTAAACAGTGTCTGGCACATCAAAATGCTATGTAAAGTTTGTAAAAATAATGTTATAAATTAATGAATTTCAGAGCTATAATGAATCAATGTTTCACTACATTTGGCCTTTGGTGTAGAAGATAAAGTCTACATTAGAAAATAGCTGTTCATTGAAAAATTCTTAAGCAGCTGGTGTTTGCAGATAAAACTTAAGATAAATTTGAATCCATACACTGCTGAAAATTACACACTTGAAATTATTTCCATGTAGTCACAGTTATTTTAAGTTCATTAGTCAGAACTTTTGAGGATGTGAATTCAGAAAACAGGAAAATTCTTAAGGAAAATATTATATATTCATTGTTATCAACATTAAGGCTTTGCTCAACAGAACATTATTTTGTGAAGAGTCAAGCTCATAAAGGGTCAGAATATCAGAAATTTTTTCACTTAAAGATACTGAAGAAACACCAAAGTACCTTGCTGGAAAATGTAACCTAGGCTATTCTAACTCAGGTGCCTTGTCACTGAGTCCATTAATCTGCATTTTAACAAGAGTCTTAAGTTTTTTGGAACTTTCTCTTGAGAACACATTTTTTAGAAACAATTTAATTGAGTACTCCTTCTATGGGCTTTCCTGTTGACTCAGATTCCACAGAATTTTGCCAGAATCCAATTGAATGAAATGGATAAGGGGCCAGAAGGTGGACAATGAAAGAGATAAAATGAAACATGTGATAGTATACTGTTTGTTCATGTTCAGATTTGTTCAAGAGTATATATATCTATACTTATACTTCCCTGGTGGCTCAGTGATAAAGAATCCACTTGCCAATGTAGGGAATGTGGGTTCAATCCCTAGGTCAGGAAGATCCCCTAGAGAAAGAAATGGCAACCTTCTCTAATTTTCCACTGGGAAATCCCATGGACAGAAGGGTCTGGTTGGCTACAGTCCACGGGGTCTCAAAAAGTTGGACACAACTTATCAACTAAAACAACAACAATATGTATGTATGTTAGGTTTTTTCATACTTCAGTTCAGTTCAGTCGCTCAGTTGTGTGCGACTCTTTATGACCCCACGAATCACAGCACACCAGGCCTCCCTGTCCATCACCAACTCCCGGAGTTCACTAAAACTCATGTCCATCGAGTGGCTGATGCCATCCAGCCATCCCATCCTCTGTCTTCCCCTTCTCCTCCTGTCCCCAATCCCTCCCAGCATCAGAGTCTTTTCCAATGAGTCAACTCTTCACATGAGGTGGCCAAAGTATTGGAGTTTCATACTTAGAGTTTTTTTAATAATAAAATATTTGCTTAGAAGAGAAGCTAAGCATTAAATAACCAATCAATACCTGAAAACTCATTTGGTGTATCTCACAAAGAGATACCCAAGAAAGTGTACTTGAAATCTATATCTTTTGCACCAACATATTCAATGATCTTACTGAAGTCATATTAGAGATTTTTTGAAGATATTTCCTCAATGATACAAAAAAGTTAATTATTAAGCTTTGTTTCACTTAGTGTCCCAATTTTTTGTGGCAGCTATCTTCAATCAAAGGCATTTTGTCACAGAGAGACATCTTTCATGGACGTGACCAGACAGTTCTTCATAGTTCAAATTTATAACATTCTTAATTTAATTAGTTTGACAGAATTTAAATAATACCTGTTGACATTTTTCAGTGTTTATTCTGCTTAGATGTGCCTTGTAGTATTGTAATTTATCTTCGTAACAGTCTTAGGAAATGGTTATTGTTACCTCTTCTGCTTTGTAGATAAAATAACAGTCTATAATAGATATAATAATCTGTTTAAGGTTACCCAAGTCATAATGGACAGAGCCCAGGTTTAAGCCCATTACTCTTTGACAGACGAGAACCTCCTTGCCTCTTCCTCATGCCTTACCCCATTCCTATTTTCCATCTGGCTATTCCTGAGTTATACCCTTTTATAATAAACTCCTGATGTAGTAAGTAAAATGTATTTTTTTTTCCTGAATTCTGTGAGCTGCCCCAGCAAATTAATCAAACCTGAAGAGGGAACTATTGGAACCTCTAATCTATAGCAGATTGATCAGAAACACAGGTGACAATCTGGACTTCTGAAGTAGGGCTGAGGGTTGTGGGGCTGGGGTCAAGGTACTGAGGCCTTAACTTGTAAAATCTAATGCTACCTCTAGATAGAGTTAGGACTCACTTGAATTGTAAGACATCTATCTGGTGACAGGGAATTGTTAGGTGTGGAGAAACCACCTGTATTTGAATAAAGTATTATTTCTGTATATTTTTTTCAACTATACCCTGCCAGTAGATATTTATTTCTGGCAATGCAAGGTAGTGGTGGAAAGAGTCTGAACTTTGAAATCAGAAAACTGAGATGAAAGCTTTCTTTTGTCACTTACTATGTGACTAGGGCCAGTTAATTCACTGAACTTTTGTTTCTTTTCTTGTAAGTTATGAGTAATATCCAACTCAAAGTAACATGGCTATGTGTATTTGTTCATAATATATGTACAGTGATCTTAAACAATCAGTGTTCATATGTAGGTGTCATCCATTTATCAAATGGTGAATTCTGAATTCAAAATTCTATTTTGACTTATTTATTTGCATTTCAGAGACTATGGGATTTACTGTATTTTATATCAATTGTGTCATTTACCATTTCTTACATTAATTTGTTAAATATTATAGAAATTATGACACTTTCCACCTTGCTAGAAGTTCCAGTTACTTTATTTGGGTCACTTTGATGGGTACTGCTTCAATATTAAGAACTTTAAGTATGATTATTAAGACCAGAAGTGTGTATGTGTGCATTTGTGTCTGTGCAAGTGCACATTTGTACTTATTTGTCTAAAATAGAAAAACCTAGTCAGAAGTATATTTTCAAGTTTATTTAGAGCTTAGTGTCCTATACTTGAGTCATTTATAAATGTTTATTAATAGGAATGAGCAGGTATCTTTTATATGTTCTCATTTTCAAGAACTATTTGACCTTGCATAAATTCAAAAATATGTAACACATTTTAAATGTTCTCATAATTCTCTTATAGTTTTATTCATCATTATGTAAAAATAATCTCCCTGCTGTTTCTTTAACTAATTTCTAATACTGAACAATATTTCTATCACATATATTAANATAGAATTTGTTTCCTGATTGAAATGTATGCCTCTTTGCTTACGACTGTGAAGGTAGTCTGTTGGTCAAAGAAGATAGAAGACATTGTTCTTACTTCTATTTGAATAGATTATTAAGTAGAAATTAGAAGACACAGTCTTGTGTCTGCCACTAAAAGCTGTTTGTTATTCTTTCTGGAATTAGGATTATTCCCTTGTGCCTCTGTTTCTACACCTCTGAAACAGAGATAATCTTAGCAGCTACAAAGTAGAAATCTTAAAAATATCTGATATATACAATGGTATTTTCACAGAGTAAACACTGACTAAATATTCTCTCTTAACAGTATCTGCATCAAGAAATAAGAAAACTGAGAACCTGCAAGTATGGAATACTGCTTTTTTTTTGTTTGTTTGTTTATCATGTATAATATAGATAACTAATGGAAATACTGCCTTATATTCATTCACTTACTTTGAAGCTTTTATATGCTTTTGTTATAGTCATCTTCTCATTCTGCCATTACAACCCTCTCTCCAGTGTCTTCTATATCCACTAGCCACAGATCATGGATCAGTGGACATAGATTTTTAGACTCAGAAGGACAGAATGGGAGTTCTTTCTCACAGATGCTACCTCCATATTTGTTCCTACTACTTCATCATCAGTAATATGTTTTACAGCTCTATATCATTACCCACTTAAAAAGAAAATATATGTTTTGCTTACATATTATTTTAATAGTAAGTATGTAAGTTTTGACCTAGAAGAAACAAATTTGTATGTTTAATAAAATAGTCAAATCTGCCTTTCCTATGTGTAGATTTGTAGGCTGATCACTTACTATGCATGCAAAACTCAAGTATCATTGGAGAATAAAAGCACATGTTAAAATTCTGGTAAGAGACATATCTATAGTCAAATTAATTATATAGAAGACATTTAACAACTAACATTTATTTATAAATAGAAATATTATTTCTAAAATGCATCGTGTGCATCTTCAGAAAAAGTCATCAAAATTATGAATCCAATCCAGTTTCCCTAAGGAAGTGTATGCCTATTGTTCAGTTTTTAATATCACTTTCTTAAAAATCAAATAAAAAGAGACTTCTGATTAAGATTGCAGGTGTTCTAAGTCGTTAAAGTCATGTCTGATTCTTTGTGACCCTATGGATTGTGTAGCTTGCCAGGCTCTTCTGTCCATGGGGATTTTCCAGACAAAAATACTGGAGTGGGTTTCCGTGCTTTCTTCCAGGGGACCTTCCCAAACCGGGGATCAAACCTGGATCTCCTGCATCTCAGGCAGAGTAAGAGACCACATTTATCCTACTTCTTATGCAACTGAAAAAAATGACAAAACACATAGTGCTATGCTCTTCAAACATGGAAAAACTGGCAGTGCAAAGCAGTGATCTCTGACAGAAGAAAGCAAACACTGTGAGTCTACATGCCCCAGTTGATTTCCTGGGGAAATTGCTAAACAACTAAGGGATGGGAAAACAAGTAAAGCATAATGATCTCCCTGAGTATAGTGATTAGAGAGGGGAGGCCTTAAGGATGAAGAAGTTACAGTTCACAAGAAAATATAACAAAGAGGAGATAGCTACAGAGAAAGTGCAAGAGGGTCCATTTTGAGTCTTCAGCTATGAATAAATTTAGAGCACTAGAGTAAGAAAACAATACAGACCATATAGCCTGCCAGGCTTCCATGTGCTTCACTATCTCCCAGAGTCTGCTCAAACTCATATTCATTGAGTCAGTAATGTCATCCAACCGTCTCATTCTCTGTCACCCTCTTCTCCTCCTATCCTCAATCTTTCTCATTATTAGAGTCTTTTCTAACTTGTAAGTTATTTTCTTTCTTCATTTTTTACTTTCTCTTCTAGGCTGACTTCTAACACACTAAAATCTAAAGAAGATAATCATAATGTTGCTGGTTGTTATAGGCTGCTTTTTTTTTTCTCATACTTTTATTTCAGTTTATTCATTTGTAAAATGTGCATAATAATATTACTGTAAAAATAAGATGGTACAAAGATAACAAATGATTAATAATATGCTTCAATAGGTGCCATGAATCTAATCAGTGCTATATGTTTTTGCTATTATTNATAGGCTGCTTTTTTTTCTCTCATACTTTTATTTCAGTTTATTCATTTGTAAAATGTGCATAATAATATTACTGTAAAAATAAGATGGTACAAAGATAACAAATGATTAATAATATGCTTCAATAGGTGCCATGAATCTAATCAGTGCTATATGTTTTTGCTATTATTATTTAAAAGTATATTTGTAAAGGATAATTTAAGAAGTAACTGAAAGAAAAAGCTGAACAAAGAAAATGTAGTTTAAAGAAATTGGAGGCCTGGCAAAAGTTTTCAGTGGAACTTCGAAACTTTCAGAAAATTTTTACTATCAAAGTCATCTAATCAATCTAAACACATAGAATCAATATGTTCACAACTTTTTTAATGTTTTCTAGCCACATTGCTTGAATTTTCATATAATTCACTCAGTAAAATTGGCAATAACAACAAAAATTAGAAATAGTACAAGTCATCATAGATACTTTGAAATAAAACCCATTCAAAAATCAATGTGTCTACTTTAAATAACATCGTGTAGTTCAAGGGAGTTGCTTGTGAATTTGGGGACTGAAATTCTCAAATTTTGGATTCAATCAATGAGTTATAATTTTAAAATTTTTTTTTTCCAAACTTAGGTTTGGTAGAAAGTGAACATGGGATCACATATTTAAGAGTAAATACCTGTTGCTTATTGTTTTTAAGGCATTTAGTGAATTGAGAATGAGGGAAAAGATGAGCTATTCTTCAAAATTCTTAGCCTAATCATAGTGAAAATACTGAAAAGTGATAACAATTCTATATATTTTTTCTGGTTAAATATTTCCTTTCTTTTTATTCTCATATTTGATTTTAGAATAGCTTTATTTTGTCTTTATCCATCATGTTTTCAAAATGGCTTTTTTCCAACATTGGAGTTCTGAGAAATCGTTTGTAGGGCCAGGCCAGCTGTGAGGAGAGGCCAACTCCTGGCAACACTGAGTTGGACTGCACCAACCACTTACCAGTTTGACTGTCTCTTCATGGCTGCTTTCCTTTTTTTTTTTAATTGGAAGATAATTGCTTTACAATTGTTTAGCTGGTTCCTTCTGTACAACAGCATGCATTAGGTACAAGTATACATATACCCCCTTCCTCTGGAGCCTCCTTCCCACCAAGCCCGATTCCACCCCTCTGCTGGGGCTGCTAGGTTGCTTCAGTCATGTCCGATTCTGTGCGACCCCATAGACGGCAGCCCACTAGGCTCCCGCGTCCCTGGGATTCTCCAGGCAAGAATACTGGAGTGGGTTGCCATTTCCTTCTCCAATGCATGAAAGTGAAAGTGAAGTTGCTCAGTAGTGCCGAACTCTTAGTGACCCCATGGATTGCAACCTACCAGGCTCCTCTGTCCATGGAATTTTCCAGGCAAGAGTGCTGGAGTGGGGTGCCATTGCATTCTCCTCTAGGTTATCACAAAGCACCAAACTGAGCTCCCTGTGTTATACAACTGCTTCCCATTAGCTATCAGTTTTATATAAGGTAGTGTATGCATGTCAATGCTACTTTCTCAATTTGTCTCACCCTCTTCTTCCCCCTCTGTGTCCACAAGTCCCTTCTCCATGCCTGAGTCTCTATTCCTGCCCTACAAATAGTTTTATCAGTACTATTTTTCTAGATTCCATATATATATGTTTATATATGTGTCTTTTCTCTTTCTGACTTACTTCACTCTGTAGAGCAGACTCTAGGTTCATCCACCTGACTACAACTGACTCAAATTTGTTTCTTTTTATGGCTGAGTAATATTCCATTGTATATACGTACAAAGCTTCTTTATACATTTATCTGTCAATGGACATCTAGGCTGCCTCCATGTTCTGGCTATTATAAATAGTACTTCAATGAAAATTGGGGTACATGTGCCTTTTTGAATTATGGTTTTCTCAAGGTATATGCCCAGTAATGGGATTACTGGGTCGTAGGTAATTTTCTTTCTAGTTGTTTTAAATAATCTCCATATTGTTTTCCTTTGGTACTTATGATTCTTTGACTTCAAATAGACTACATTTTAAAGAAAAAGTTCATAATTTTCATTTTTATAAGTGGCCTAATTTGATGAGAGATCTACCAGTCTTCTATAATATTTCATAAAAAATATCTCTGTTGCCTGAGATTTTTGCTAGCAAGTGAGAATGTGTGTATTATTCTATGAAAATCACTGATAATTCGATAACTGTAATTAATAGTCACAATTAGATTCAACAAAGAGATTTTGATTCTATGGATTATCAAATTTGTTTTGAAGTTAGCACAATATATCTAAGCTGTGTTATAAATGGTTTTTATATAATCATGATGATTCATTTATCCTATTTCATGTAACAGCTTCAAAGCATTTATTTGAAAAGTAGACAGGTAGGGTAGTGTTTATGAGCTTAGATTCTACAAACTATAGGAAAGATATAACTAGAGTTTGGCTTCTAACAGATGTATGAACTTGAATATAATCATTTAACATCCTTAAGCCTTATTGCCAATTTATAAAATAATATCTATTTTGTAGAGTTATAAGAATTGAATAATATGATGTCTTGGCTTAGATTCTGTTATACCAGAAGCACAGTCTGAAACAGGAGTTCTAACACATGAAGTTTATTTTGGTGTAATTGCAGGAAATTTGATACAAACAAGAGGGTAAATGAAGTGAGACAGAGATGAAAAAATAGCCTAATAAGTTTGTTTTATCTAGAAACGAATACTGAGGGTAGGTGGAGCTTAATTCAGCTGTTCTAAATAGGAATCCTCTTAGTTATTCCCTCTGAAGGGAGAAGATCTGGGGTGTTATTTGAGGCATGTTGTAGTGTGTGTGGGGTAAGCTTCCTGGGTGGCTCAGTGGTAAATAATCCACCTGCAATGCAGGAGTCACAGAAGAAATGAGTCCAATCCCTGGGTAGGGAAGATTCCCTGGAGGATGGCATGGCAATCCATGGCAATCACTCCAATATTCTCACCTGGAGAATCCCCATGGACAGAGGAGCCTAGTGGGCAACATTCCATAGGGTTGCAAAGAGTCAGACACGACTGAAGTGACTTAACACGCACACAGTGTGTGTGTAAATGTGTGTAGTAATGAGAGAGGTTAATTCCCAAGCAATTTCTTTCTCTCTGAGTTGGTTCTGGCCCAGAAAATGTCCCAGACACAGAGATGCAGGTGAACTCTGGCTGGTGTGTCTCAGTCAGGGCAGAGGATCACTGAAAGTACCTGCTTTTGTTGCATCATCCAGTGTTCCACAGACATAGAGAAGTAATAAATAAATAAAAAGTAGCTTTTACTATGGTTTCACAGATTCCTTGGTAAACTCCTCTTGGAAATGGAGGTACAAAAAGGGTTTATTTCAGAGATCCCCTGAGAGATTTCAATGACAGAATACAAATACTAATAGTATCTGGCACAGTTAAAGGCTATTAAACTTTGCTACTCATATGTTATCACTTTTTTATTATCAAGATATGAATTTAAAACTGTAGTCTTTCCTATAACATGTCCTAAACAATTTAACCTAATTAAGCAGAAAATAATTTAATTTATTAATATATTAGCACAATACCAGAAATTTATAGATCAAATGGCAATGTATTTTCACTATAATTCTTGGTCAGTATTGTTATGTTAACCAAAGCTTTTGGATTTGACACCTGAATGTACAGCAAGAGAAAAAAGAAAATTCTCAAAGCTTTTCAGCAAGAATTATCCTAGCTAAAGTCCCCTTGTAGGTGCTATAATTTCCAACACTTTCCAACAACTTTCAACTAAAAAGTAGTTGAAGAAAATTCCTGAACATACAGGTACAAATTATTTTAATTTAAAAATTTAAACTATCTCCCATATTATGAAATTTTTTTATACTAATTTGAGCTATGCTTCTTTTCCACTCTCAGTGATTTTTAGAAATATAATAATTGAATACATTGTTCATAATATTGATCTTTTGGAATTTTATATTAAATATTTAGTAGATTTTTTCCTCTGAAATAAAATGAAACTTAAATCTTTTTTTCTCAGAGTTTAATAATATCAATTTGAATTCTTAGAAACCATAAAACCATAGAGCTAGAAGGAACCTTGGGAACTGTCTAGTACAGACACACTGTTGCGTAGATGAGGAAATGAAGGTCCAGAGGGGAAACATGCCTTAGCCAAGGCTGCATGGCTCATTGGCTTACTGTACCTCACTAAGTTGCACTTGCTGAGCCTTTCTTTTTTAAAGTCATAATTAACATATTCATTTCCTTCACCTTGGAAGTATTACTTAATATTTCTAAAACGTTAGTTATTTTTTACCTATTATATGATAATGATTTTATTAACATGATTTTTACACACACATACAGTTATGTGTCAAGCATTCTTCAAAACACTTTACAACTGTTTTGCAAGATTAAATGTTTACTAAGTATTTATAAGTCTTTGATGCTTGTGCCAATACTGTAAAGTAGTTACTATCATCATCATTATGTAAAGGATGTGATGAGATGGCCCATGGATATTTTGTGAGTTAGCCCACAGTCATACAGTTAGTAAATCATAGACCAAGGCTTAAAATCCAGGCAGCCTGACTGCAGAGGCCATAGTCTCAATATTACATGAGGGTGCTGGCTCTCATGACTCAAACTAAAATCACAATAATGTATATGAAACCAACAGAGGTCAATGTGATCTTTACCATTATTTTAAAAACATGGGAAAACAATCAATCTATCTAAGGTACAACTTCTTATGTATGAATATTGGCTCCATTTTATTAGCTGTGAAGCCCTAGAAATGTCACAGCTTTTTTAGATTTTCAGGTTTTTAATGTAAATACTGGGAGCAATAATATTCCAGGGAAATATAAATATATTAAAACAATTATAACACTATATTAACACATTATATTATATTAATATATTGCCTTCTATTAATACATTATCTATAAAAGTTCATTATAAGCTTCCCCCCTCCGGAGAAGGAAATGGCAATCCACTCCAGTATTCTTGCTTGGAGAATCCCATGGATGGAGAAGCCTAGTAGGTTACAGTCCATAGGGTCACAAAGAGTCGGACATGACTGAGCAACTTCACCTTCACCAAAAGTTCATTATAAACTTTGAAGATGCAGGTAATGGTTCATTATGAGGAGAAATTGTACAGTGTATGATATACAACCAGTATTAAATGAATAGTAGATGGATGAGCAAGGAAATCCAACCAGTCAATCCTAAAGGAAATCATTCCTGAATATTCATTGGAAGGACTGATGCTGAAGCTGAAATTCCAATACTTTAGTCTCCTGATGGGAAGAACTGACTCATTGGAAAAGACCCTGATGCTGGGAAAGATTGAAGGCAAGAGAAGAAGAGGGTGTCAGAGGATGAGATAGTTGGATGACATCACCAAGGCGATGGACATGAGTTTGAATAGGTTCCGGGAGTTGGTGATGGATAGGGAAGACTAGAGTGCTGCATTCTGTGGAGTCACAAAGAGTTAGACAAGACTGGACTGAACTGAACTAAGATGGATGAATGGTGAAATCCAAACACAATTTGAAATTTTGACAATGAAAAAACTTTCCTTCATCACAATCAAGAAAGAAAAAGCAAACAAATAATGAAAAGATAATAGGAAAAAGGAGACATCTATTGTGGAGACCATGGAAGTAAACCTCTTAGACCACTTTCAAGAAATAGAAATTACGATAGGAGCAAAGTTGACTGATAACCTCACTTACAAATCCCTTTTGGATTTTCTAGATCCATCCTTCCCCTTGCTGTTCCCAGTCAAAAGTTGGACATAGCCAGGGTACCAGTACTGGTATTCCTGCAAGACATAGATCTTTTTTAAAGAGCAACTTTTGTTGGAGGCTCCCTTTCATCCTAGTAGATATATTCCCATACCTATGCTCAATCTGTGGTTTTAGGTTCCTCCTACCTAATTCTTTAATTCCCCTCTCTCTTCTCAAGCTTACTTCATGGTCTGTAGACTCTCACCTTATCTTTTCCATTACCCCACCCCCCTACATTTTCCTTCATAGACTGTCCCCTCACTGAGTCTGTTATATTTTGAACTCATCTTGGCAACTTCCTTTTAGAGGACCTGAACTCACACACCTATTACTCCACCACTCAAAAATTATTACACTTACATTTAGTGTGTACTGTTCTAGAGCCATTTCATACTGGCTTATAAAAGCTAAATGTATGTTCTTTTCCCAGATCAGGCAGCTTCCCAGATTTCCCACAGGTAGCTTCTAATCAGCAACATAAAAGTATTTACCTTGTGTAAAATTTTTTCTCCCAGTGAGTCAATTGTGAATTACTTACCAGCGCACATCTAGTGTACATCTTTTATAAATATGAAGCAATATATTAATTGGTAAGCTATTTCTTCCACTTTTCAATAAATGGTGGATGATTTTCCCATATCCATATTCTTCTACTGTAGCATTTTTCACAGTTTTATATTATTTACCCTAGAAATAAAGCATGCTATATTACTAATCCTCTACTGCCGAACATTTATTTCCAACATTATTTTAATGAAAATTCTGCCTACATAAACAATATTATACTTATTTCAAATTTTGATTATCAATATCAATACAGTTAATTTTAACATTTTAAAGTTAAATAACAACAATACCAAATTTTGTTATAAATTCCCATGTCTATGACGAGAAGTTTGTAACAAGATAGTGAATATGATTTAATGGTTTAAGTATAGGCGCTACTGTGAGTCTGTTCTGGTCAAACATGATCCTGCCACTTAACAGTTATGTGACTTTGGGGAATTTGTGTTTTCACTATTTCTTCAGTAAAATTGATTTAATAGTAGTATTTACCTCACGATTTTTTTGTGAACATATAATTTGTATACATAAATGGCTCAGAAAAGAGCTAACATAGATAGTATCACAAACCTGCATATGTTCATTATTGTCATAAGTAATATTTAAACGAAGTCCAAGTAGTGATAAATGCAGTTTTCAAATACTATGGTAGACTTTACCTGGGAATTTCATANTACATAAATGGCTCAGAAAAGAGCTAACATAGATAGTATCACAAACCTGCATATGTTCATTATTGTCATAAGTAATATTTAAACGAAGTCCAAGTAGTGATAAATGCAGTTTTCAAATACTATGGTAGACTTTACCTGGGAATTTCATATATGTTTCTTGTTGTGTTGAAATGAGTAAAGAGATAATACTTGTTATTTGCCTACGTACAGTACATATATGTCAGTTCAGTTCAGTTCAGTCGCTCAATCGTGTCTGACTTTGAGACCCCATGAATTGCAGCACGCCAGGCCTTCCTGTTCATCACCAACTCCTGGAGTTCACCCAAACTCATGTCCATCGAGTCGGTGATGCATCAGAGTCTTTTCCAATGAGTCAACTCTTCTCCTGAGGTGGCCAAAGTATTGGAGTTTCAGTTTTAGCATCAGTCCTTCCAAAGAACACCCATGACCGACCTCCATTAGAATGGACTGGTTGGATCTCCTTGCAGTCCAAGGGACTCTCAAGAGTCTTCTCCAACACCACAGTTCAAAATCATCAATTCATGTATTGTGGAAGCCTGGCTTGAGAATTTTGAGCATTACTTTACTAGCGTGTG